>CP139502.1:218602123-218813446 GCA_021014915.2 Artemisia tridentata subsp. tridentata | reverse complement strand
TGGTATAATCTGCTCGGGTGTCGGGTCTACTATCGGTTCCTCCTCCGGATCCTCCTCCGGTTCCTCTTCTGGATCCTCTTCTGACTCTTCCTCGGGATCCTCATCTGTGTAAGAGTCATCGGCTCTCCTGAGCCTCTGTTGTGGTGGAGAGTGGTCTGGGGATGATGCGGGTGAAAGAGATACTGGGGTTGTAGAGGTACCCATATAGACAGCTCGAGTCCTCCTCTGGGGTAATGATGGCAAGTCTGAGTACCGCATTCGATATCCGAGGACTCACATGTGGACAGTTCGGCGAACAGGATGAGTGTGGATGTATGGAGTGGTAGTATCAGTGGTAGTAGGGAAAAGCTGGATAAGAGTCTGATCTGTAGTGGGTGTAGGTAATGCTGAGGTGAGTACAGGCTCAGTGTGATCAGGTCTAGTCCATTAAAAGCCTGCAGCACCTGCATGTATGGATCGTCAGAGTTTGGCGAGATCGGAGGCATGTGATGTGAAGACATAGTCTGTAACAAAATGGTATATGTATGTAAGTATATCAAAAATACTCAAAATAAGTAGTATAAGTTACGTATGTATAAATATACATATAATACATGTAGTTGAGCAAAATCAACATATTTTATTAAGCAGCTAAGATAAATAACCATCAAACAAATAGTGAGCAAGGCAGGCAGACAAGTGGCGGTCAGAGGGACTTGTTTTTGTAAAAAGTGGTTATAGTTTAGGATTTATATATACCTAGTTCTCTATAACCTAAGCTCTGATGCCAATCTATAACACCCCCAAAATCTGGTATAACGGAAGCATTCGGGTCATGGTGTGTTACTAAATTGATAATCAAAACACAAGGTAACAAATAACGGAATACATACTCCATTTTAATTGATTAAAATCATGAAAATATTGTTTACAACATTGTTTTGGTTTAATAAAGTGAAGCCCACAAATTCAGTTGTCCCAGACAAAAACAAGTCATAATTAAAAACCACAGCATTCAAACAGTAATCTATGACCCTTGCCCTGCCACCACCTTGTCATAATATTCAGCTCAAACACCTGAGAAAAATATGCTTAAAAAGTCAGCAAAAAGCTGGTGAGTTCATAGGTTTATCAATAAGCAGTAAATCAGTAGTTGGACCATGAGTTTAGCATATGAACATTACAACCGATGCAATGGCATATAAAATACAGTCTATTACGCTAGCACTAAGTTCGTGCAACCGAAGCTATAACTTGTGTGCATGCTATAGAAGCATGTTAAATATCAGTGGCCCGGAAAGTGTGTATCCCAGAAACTTGTAGTTTCGACATGGTATACATTCGTTTGCCTATCTGGTCAACCCAAACGGGGACGTTACTCCAAATAGATCAATTTATAACACTCGCGCTTCCCATCAGGAATAGACGGTTCTTGAGTTGGGCATAATAGGGCTTAGCTAAACACGTAATAGCATAGACAATAGTTTGGTCCATAAAATAGTTTTGAATGATTCTCACCCCGATAGTGAAACAAGTTTAAATAGTGTGGGGCTATAAACTCACCTTGATAAAAAGCAGTCAGATCACAAAGTAGTTCAGACAGAGTTCAGCACCGACACGCGACCTAGATTAGTAGGGTTTATTTTAGTTCACAGTTCGAATTCAATAATTCCAAATGTTTTAAAGAGTTCATGTTGGTGTTGCTGGTGTGGCAGCATTTAAGTTGGAACAATGTTTTTAACATTTGTAGATATTGGCTCATTGGAGTGTACAAACGTACAAAAGATTAAGACTAGTGATCCTTCGAATTAACAGAGATCGGATAAACTACACACGAAGGATAATGACTATTGTTGTAACACCCCAACCCGATAAGGGTAGGAGTATTACGTTATGGTGACATATCAAAGCAAACAAAAGCATATGACTAAATAATACAAAATGAATTTCAAAGGTTACAAAGGGAAAATCTGAAACTACAAGGTTACAAATGAATTACAATAATTACTAAGTCTAAATATCGTCTCTTCTGGTCATCTCTAATCCGGAATGGCTTCTAAGTCAAAGACGCTCTCCACTCATACCCAGCTTCCTACTAAAACCTGCCGCAGGAAAAGAAATGCGGCTGAGCTTAAAAAGCCCAGTGAACAGATATATACAAAGCATAACATAATGGTAAAATAAGCATAAGCAACGAAGGAATAAGAATACGAAACGAAAAGCATAATCATGAAAGTCATACGAATTTTCAAAGATAACCAAGAGTCAAGAGTGCATGAGAACTGAATAACAAATGAATCAGAAATGAAATGAAAGCAAAAGAGGGTTCATAAAAGGATGTGCCATAAGAACTCCAAACATAATCCGTCAAATCAAATCTAGAGCACATATAAGTATACGAATAGGGGAGACCTCTAAGTAATCATAATAGTGTGAGAAGGAGTGCAAGGCACACACCACCTGGTCACCATACATACATATTCATAAAACCTAGGATGCATCCATACGCTCCCATCAAAAGTATGCGTGTTAGCTCTAGACTAAGCACACATAAAGTGTTGGCCAATAGTGAAACGCGTTATAATTCATATATATAAGGGGGAACGCTGTAGATTTATCACACCTCTACAGGGGTGTCATGACTAGGGTGCCATCCTAGACATGGTCCTAGTACCTATAGAACTAGTTAAGCTCAGGCACGGAATATCATATCATACATAATCAAATCTAACATAGTAAGAGAAACAAATAGTAACTCAATAAGCATGGCAAACCAGTAAGCATAGCATAGTAGAGACATTTAAAATAAATGTCAGAGAGGATCATAGGAATTACAAACATACAATGAATGTCACGAATCAAATAAGGGAAACATAGCAATGGCTTAGGATCAAAAGTAAATATCCCTACTGATAAGGGAAAGAATATCTGTACCTTAACAAAATGCGCAACAAAAGCAAATGAAATGAAAAGCAAACAGGAGATCACTCCTTCTTCACCCGATCTACAAATAATCATAATCGTACTAATAAGCTTCATACGATCATAATGTTTCATTTTAGTTCTCTTAAAATTTTAGGTAACTTTCTATTTTTAGTAACTTTCCAAAAATAGCAACTTTCCTCATTCAGAAACTTTAGTTATTAACATTCCCGTTTATCAAATCAAAGTACTAAAGATGAACATATTCATAGTTTAATGTTCATAATGTCATTTACATAAGTTTAGGGTTCATAATGTAGTTTCCATAATTTTAGGGTTTATTATGTAATTATCACAAATTTAGGGATTAGTATGCAATTATCATAAAGTTAGGGTATAAAATGTAATTACTATGAAGTTACAGGTTTTTATATGTTTGGTCCTTTAATTTTAAAAGAATAACACTTTCGACCCTTTAGTTTAGAAAATAAACACTTAACACCATTTAAATATCTTTTAACCTTAACAGCCCTTTTATACATACGATTTTAACACGTTTCAATTAATTTAAAAATCACAACAATACTTCGAAATAAAATCTTTAAAAATTCACACACATTCCTGACTTTCTTAAGTATTTTAGGGAATTTTCCCAGATTTTATTAAGATGTATAGGTACGTACTAAAAATCCATGTTCTCAACATGTTCCAAAATCGTATCTGATGGAACACCCGACAAGTTTATACCTTTTTACCCCTTCAGATAAAGTGACAAACATATATAAAAATTCCAGCTATTATTATACATTTTGAATATGATCCAGTTCAAAGGAAACCTTCTAACTCGACACGGTTTGAAAATTAAAAATCATAAACCCGGACTAATTTTCCAGACATACAAATCCGACCAGACACTTAATTTTCCAAAAATCAAAAAGTAACCTTCCAGGCCTCCAAAAATTACAAACTTAATTTTCCCAGGTAGCTATTTCATTGAACTTAGTTCTAGACTCAAAAACCACCCAAAAATACGTCCACATCAATTAGATACATTCGATTTAAGTCGGGTTAATTTCCAGATCAGTAGCAGTTTTTACAGATTCAAGCATAAACTTAGGGTTTTATCATTCTAACTCTTTAATTCATGACACACAACGATTATAGGTTAATCCATAACATATTTAGGTCGATTATAACAGGTCTTAACTTAATCAAATCAAATAATTTCATCACATATACTCCTGGTCCGATTCATACATAAAGATTTTAGGGTTTTGATATCATTATTTTATGTGACATATTCTTATAATCTTTTGATCATAATTCGACTAGAACATAAGATTTACTAATAAGGATTGAACAAAGATGAGTGATACGAATACCCTTGAAGACAAGACGAAGAATCACGCACAACAAAAGATGGAATCACCACGAATCCTTCCTCCCTTCTCATCCTGATCGTACAGCAGCAACACAAGAAGAAAGGAAAAACAATTACTCGATTTAGGGTTCAAGAACAATTCGAATGGCTTATCTAGGACAAGAACAAGATTACCTTGATTCGTATTAGCAAAGATTTAAGCCTTTTGGTGGCTGTTCTTGATCGACAGCAGCAAAGAAGAAGGAGAGGCCGATCTTGATAGTTAGGGTTTTATTTATTTTTTTTTACTTGTAATGTTCGGTTATACAAAAAGGGAATGAGCCGTGTATTTTTTTTTATGGGCCATGTGAAGGAGTGAAAGGGTTATTTTGGGCTAGCCATTACCAAGTTCAATGTCTTCTTATTTAGCAATTTGGGCCGAAAGTTTGGAGATCACAAGTGCATAAAAAAAATAATTCGCCTAGTCTTTAGATGTAGGATTTTATTTATTCGCTACTTCTTATTTACATAATGTAAGGTTTACATGTAACTTAATTACTTAGGTAACTTAAGGTTATGTTCAACAAGGATTACTTATATATTTTATAGATTCTTAAAAGTTCAAATTTGGAGGGTATTTTAGTCTTTTCGGATTATATAAATTTCGGGGTTTTACAACTCTTCCCCTCTTAAAAAGGAATTTTCGTCCTCGAAAATTGAAAAGCGAAATCGAAATGAAAATGCGAAATCGAAAGCAATATCGAAATGAATACGTACCAAGTCAAAAAGAGAAATGCGGATAATCGGATCGTATCGACTCTTCGGTTTCCCAAGTAGCCTCGCTCTCAGGATGATTCTTCCAAAGAATCTTTACGAACGGAATTGTTTTAGTTCTCATGACTCTTTCCTGATGCTCCAAAACAGCCTCAGGTTCTTTACTATACGAAAGATTTTCCCGAATCTGATCGAATGGGCAAAACACAACATGAAGCGGATGATAAATCATACTCACAAAGGGGTGACACATGGAATACATCGTATACGAAGAATAACTGGGAAGGTAACGCCAAGCGATGAGATACCTCGCCAACCTGATCAAAATCATCGAAAAGCCCTAGGCTTTCATAATTCACAACGAATTCGTTCCAAGGAATACGAAACAAGAACGTAGCGGATAACGATTAAATCTCACACAGAGATGCATGAGACATTCATGCTTGGAAGCAAATACGAAGGTAGTACTAAAGAGTGAACCTCATCAACTCGGTCCAGATTCTTAACGAAAAGGGAACTAGCGGGTCATCATAGAAGAACTCATCAATTTCAGACAGATACTGATCGAACTAAGGAACGTACCACCGGTCAATGAAGCATGTGACGAATCATCAAATGCATCAAGTGTTTTATAATAGATAGGTAGTATAATTGTACGAATGATCAATCGAGTACAACTCGAAATATCAACTTGTATTGAAACGCATAATGAGATGAGTAGCATATTTGTACCGACGATCAATAGAGTATAAGTAGGAGTATCAAAACGCATCAGAAACTAAACAAACTAGGTCGAACAATCATACGGATAAAACACATCAAAGAGCTAACGTAGTCATACAGACGATAAACTAAGCACAAAGCGGAGGATCGGAACGTATCGGGAAGCATAACGAAATAGGTCGGATAATCATAAGGAAAACAAAAATTTAAAGGATCAACGCATCGCGAACCAGATCTTCTTCATACGCCCAAAACGTCTAACTCTCCACAACGGGGACATCGTACGAAACATACAAATTTCATAGTCCACCATTCAAGGTTTCTCTTCTACAAGGATAACTAATTGATGAACTCAAATAAGTACATTTTATTACTATCATTTATCCTATTAATTTGACTTGTTTTACTATATTATGTATGAGGATTGATACTTAATCGTTTACTTTTGTAATTCTCAGGTAAAAACAAGCATTTGGTGAAACTTAGCGATTTTGGACTAATAATGGAGCAAAACATGCATAAAGTAAAGAGTCTACTGAAATGAAGAAGATCAAGACTAATCTGCTCCAGATGCCCCGCATCTCACTCATGACATGCGCCGCATCTCTATCAAGATATCACCAGATACGATCCAAGATACAAGAGGACATGCGCCGCATCTAATCATGGAGTTACGCCGCATCTTCTGGCGGTGTACGAATATTCCTGAATATTATAATCTTGGACCCCACGCGAAGTTAAGTACATGCGCCGCATCTACTTAGTAGATGCGCCGCATCTTCCCTCAGACAGAAACTATAAATACCCCGTAGACCAGACGAATTGAAGAGTTCAGTGCATTATCAGAGTTTCGAAGACCGAACAGGAAAAACCCTAGGACGAATTCAGTCAAGGAGGCAGTACAAGACACACCCAAATCAAAGATACAAGAGCTGTAAGAAGGTGTTGCATGTGTTTAATTCATTAAGTAGTTTTGTTTTATTGTGTTAGCAAACTTTAATTCATCAGGATTGGTGGCTTGTGTAATGTGACAACGAAAGATTGCACTCCCTTTAGTACTTGCTTTTCCATCATTTAAAGTTTATATGTTGATGTCTTTGGTTACTACTTATTAGTGCATTGATAACCTCTGTGTTTATTAGTGGCTTGCGGGCATTTGACTGCGGGACATAATGTGGCTCCCACGGTTATTACTAAATTGATCACTTAGGAATAACTTTTAGACATAAGTAATCATTAAGGGTTTACTCGCCGATAAGAATAGGACCAACGAGAAAGGGTTAACTACATACACTTCATATAAAGCTATCAATAAAACAAGTGACAATCTACTTAATCATAAGGACAGCCCTCTTATTGTCTCAAGTATCTATCTGTGTACGTGTGTGCTACTTGCTGATTCGTGCCTATTGGTTTATTTTATTATTTAATTGCAAACAAACCGTGCCAGTCTCTCAGGCTGAAACCCCCTTGCGTTAGGATATTAAAATACTGATTAGAATAACTAGATAATACGTTCCACTCTTAGTGATCGACACTCTACTTACCATTATCTTCATACTGACCGGGTACACTGCTCGTTAAGTGTGTGTGTTATTGATAAGTCGGCTAAATATAAATTTAAAACTTGAGTAGGCATTAAAACTGCCAAAACTTTACTCCAACGCACGCCCATCACTAATCCACCAATCACAGTAATCAACCCCGGACCTTAAATCTCCAACTTAATCCAATCCAAAAGGTGTTCTACATCTCCGTAGGTAAACTCAATCATGCCAATACACTTGTCAAATTCTCCGTCCCATACATCTTTAATTTCAACATAGTTGCTCTGTCCGTCCATCCATCTGAAGGTGAGTAGTCGCCATAAAATCTCGAGCCGGTCTTGAAAGTCTTCTGCATTTCTCCTGGAAGTGTGAAACAAAACTTGATTTTTCTGACACGATCACTGCAGGTGCGCCAAGGAGCTTGAATAATCTTCTGTTGACATGCTAGACACTTCGCCATCAAAGCATTCACATCCGTTGTCAAACCATCCCGTCATAATTTATGCTACAAGTCTCTACATAATAGTACAACTAATATGCATAGAGCGAAAAGAACGGGGTGCTTCGAGCATAACCGTTTCATTCAAATCTTCTACGTAGATCATAATTCCACCACCTTGCTCCTGAGCTTCTTCACATCCGTCATAACCAATCTCCAGTCGTGCGTCTGATAGTTCGCCTCCCACGGTTTATCTGCATAGATGCATCACTAGCAATCTTTCTGTATAACCTATGGACATAGCTGACCTTCTTTTCAAGTAGAAACAAATATCTCTCTTAACTTTCCAAAAGTTCTCCAACTTATTCTTCATCTCTACCAAATTATACTCTTCGAGAAACTCACATCGAGTTCTTTTGACGTAGAAATTTTCAACCCCAAAATACAAGGATGATTCTGTGTTTCTCTTTCTTCCCTGAATATACTAAATCGTCATACTATGACAATTGTCCAAGCATTCATGAAATACACGGTTCATCAAGCTCATAGGAATTAGTCGGAGCAGTAGCCAATACGATTGGCATCACAATGCTCATAGAGATTATAACGGATACAATTCAATGCTAGGAACATCTTGATCCTTCACATGAAAATGGACATAATCAGATTACAAATCGATCATAGAGAAAATTTCACCCTGAAGTTGATTAGATAAATCGTCGATAACGGTATCAGTCCTAATCACCATACTACTACGATTCCAGAATTCCAAGAACAACCTCATACCACCATCATTCTTCTTCATAACCAAACTGAAACACAACACAGAGATGCACACAGACGGATAAACCACTTCATAGAAGTAGGTCCTTCAATACTCTTCATTCAACGTATGTCGCTCGTAAGGGATTTCGGAAATAGGCAAAACGTCACTTACACATGAATGGCGTTCTGATAACACACTGACCTCAGGCACTCCTCAAGACATTCTGTGACTCCAATAAGTTCAAGGTATATGATGTAACTATTATCACGCTGGCCAGACGTCATAATACTTGCATCATATACACATGCCTTTATTGCAATCACAGTCTACCTCAAGTCGGGACAAAACACATTCTAATAAACGGATCAAGACAATTACATTCGAGGGGAAATCTTGGTAGTCCATCAAAGAATACATCGCGAAATTCATCATCGAAAACTCTCGAGCGCGTTACATCAAACAAAATATCTTCACAAACGCGAGGGATTAATATACGGAATTTCAAAGCAACGGTGATCATAATAGTATGCCAGGTCAGAAACCTGGGCACGGAGTTTGAGTTTCATAAGTCGTCAGAGGTGAAAAAATCATAACTGGTGTTAGCATCTCAATGCTCAGTCAACAAGTACATGACCAGAATGAAATTGAATCAAACATCTGATTAGTAGAATGAAATTGATCTTCAAACATTCTCAACCGTACGGGATAATCTACACTCGTGATGGATAGTCACAAGATTCTCATAGAAATAGAATTAGGAGTAACAATTTAATAATGCAGAGGGGACTTAATGTGCTTAGGAAAAGCAAAAAGAACACCACATGGTATGTCATTCTCGTATCAAGTAAAACCACGCAACACGATCGCATAGGTAAGGAATAACCGAAACGGTACTTGATGTGTCAGCAGCCTGGTCCCTGGTCAGAGCGAACACTCGACCCTCGGCAGATTGCTATCAATCATTCTCATTCTTATGGTTGTTACCATTCACTTCGGACACTCTTTCGTCCGACGTCCAATCACAATACAACTGAAATCGGCATCCAACGTCTTATAACACGATCACCCAGATGAAACTTCTCATAGTCAACACATGGAGGAGATGGAACCTGGTCCCACAACTTTTTCTACTCAGACGAACTCGAACATAGGGATCAAATCGAACAATGAAGACAAAGCAATTATCAGGATCAAAATACGAAGGAAGAGATCGCGTCAAACGAGAAGCCTAATGTCTACTCAATATCCGCACAGGTCATTCTAAGGGAGGGAAACAAATCTTCCTATATTCGTGGTTAAAATTTTCAGAGTTCTCATAGGATTAGCAATGGATTATGCAGATTCAAGTAGTATCAGATGATATATTCCATATACAACATAAGTAATGAATTCACAGAATGTGTCAAACACATGACGGTTGAATGACCTTCGGAATGGTCGGAAACATATCAAACTGTTTATCAAACAACTCGGAGATAGAGGTCAAAATCAGGAAGTGAAACCTAATTGCTGTAAGGAATCCATGCGATTCTTAGGGCATTCCAATCTTACTTGGTTACTAAGCTTAGGTTGAAAAACTTTCTAGCTTCTGAAACAAAGGTTCTTATAAGGCATAGCCAAAGGCAGAGGCACGAATCAGAGTGATGCGGAAGCAATGCTTCTTACATAGATATCCTAGTCTACCCATTCCTCACCGGTTACAAGTTATGTTCCTATGGGAGATCCTACAGAAATTTCTCAAAGGTTGTCTTATGAGTGCCTATAGTGGAAACTTAGTGGTCCAAACTTACACAGGTCAAGGGTAAATGTATTACGAGTCGCAGCCTGTCACTCTGATACCATAATTGTAACACCCCAACCCGATAAGGGTAGGAGTATTAAGTTATGGTGACATATCAAAGCAAACAAAAGTATATGACTAAATAATACAAAATGAATTTCAAAGGTTACAAAGGGAAAATCTAAAACTACAAGGTTACAAATGAATTACAATAATTACTAAGTCTAAATATCGTCTCTTCTGGTCATCTCTAATCCGGAATGGCTTCTAAGTCAAAGACGCTCTCCACTCATACCCAGCTTCCTACTAAAACCTGCCGCAGGAAATGAAATGCGGCTGAGCTTAAAAAGCCCAGTGAACAGATATATACAAAGCATAACATAATGGTAAAATAAGCATAAGCAACGAAGGAATAAGAATACGAAACGAAAAGCATAATCATGAAAGTCATACGAATTTTCAAAGATAACCAAGAGTCAAGAGTGCATGAGAACTGAATAACAAATGAATCAGAAATGAAATGAAAGCAAAAGAGGGTTCATAAAAGGATGTACCATAAGAACTCCATACATAATCCGTCAAAACAAATCTAGAGCACATATAAGTATACGAAGAGGGGAGATCTCTAAGTAATCATAATAGTGTGAGAAGGAGTGCAAGGCACACACCACCTGGTCACCATACATACATATTCATAAAACCTAGGATGCATCCATACGCTCCCATCAAAAGTATGCGTGTCAGCTCTAGACTAAGCACACATAAAGGGTTGGCCAATAGTGAAACGCGTTATAATTCATATACATAAGGGGGAACGCTGTAGATCTATCACACCTCTACAGGGGTGTCATGAATAGGGTGCCATCCTAGACATGGTCCTAGTACCTCTAGAACTAGTTAAGCTCAGGCACGGAATATCATATCATACATAATCAAATCTAACATAGTAAGAGAAACAAAAAGTAACTCAATAAGCATGGCAAACCAATAATCATAGCATAGCAGAGACATTTAAAATAAATGTCAGAGAGGATCATAGGAATGACAAACATACAATGAATGTCACGAATCAAATAAGGGAAACATAGCAATGGCTTACGATCGAAAGTAAATATCCCTACAGATAAGGGAAAGAATATATGTACCTTAACAAAATGCGCAACAAAAGCAAATGAAATGAAAAGCAAACAGGAGATCACTCCTTCTTCACCCGATCTACAAATAATCATAATCGTACTAATAAGCTTCATACGATCATAATGTTTCATTTTAGTTCTCTTAACATTTTAGGTAACTTTCTATTTTTAGTAACTTTCCAAAAATAGCAACTTTCCTCATTCAGAAACTTTAGTTATTAACATTCCCGTTTTCAAATAAATGTACTAAAGATGACCATATTCATAGTTTAATGTTCATAATGTCATTTACATAAGTTTAGGGTTCATAATGTAGTTTCCATAGTTTTAGGGTTTATTATGTAATTATCACAAATTTAGGGATTAGTATGCAATTATCATAAAGTTAGGGTATAAAATGTAATAACTATAAAGTTACAGGTTTTTATATGTTTGGTCCTTTAATTTTAAAAGAATAACACTTTCGACCCTTTAGTTTAGAAAATAAACACTTAACACCATTTAAATATCTTTTAACCATAACAGCCCTTTTATACATACGATTTTAACACGTTTCAATTAATTTAAAAATCACACCAATACTTTGAAATAAAATCTATAAAAATTCACACACATTCCTGAATTTCATAAGTATTTTAGAGAATTTTTCCATATTTTATTAAGTTGTATAGGTACGTATTAAAAATCCATGTTCTCAACATGTTCCAAAATCGTATCTGATAGAACACCCGACAAGTTTATACCTTTTTACCCCTTCAGATAAATTGAAAAAAATCTATAAAAATTCCAGCTATTATTATACGTTTTGAATATGACCCAGTTCAAAGGAAACCTTTTAACTCGACACGGTTTGAAAATTAAAAATCATAAACCCGGACTAATTTTCCAAACATACAAATCCGACCAGACACTTAATTTTCCAAAAATCAAAAAGTAACCTTCCAGGCCTCCAAAAATTACAACTTAATTTTCCCAGGTAGCTATTTCATTGAACTTAGTTCTAGACTCAAAAACCACCCAAAAATACGTCCACATCAATTAGATACATTCGATTTAAGTCGGGTTAATTTCCAGATCAGTAGCAGTTTTCACAGATTCAAGCATAAACTTAGGGTTTTATCATTCTAACTCTTTAATTCATGACACACAACGATTATAGGTGAATCCATAACATATTTAGGTCGATTATAATAGGTCTTAACATAATCAAATCAAATAATTTCATCACATATACTCCTGGTCCGATTCATACATAAAGATTTTAGGGTTTTGAGATCATTATTTTATGTGACATATTCTTATAATCTTTTGATCATAATTCGACTAGAACATAAGATATACTAATAAGGATTGAACAAAGATGAGTGATACAAATACCCTTGAAGACAAGACGAAGAATCATGAACAACACAAGATGGAATCACCACGAATCCTTCCTCCCTTCTCCTCCTGATCGTACAGCAGCAACACAAGAAGAAAGGAAAAACAATTGCTCGATTTAGGGTTCAAGAACAATTCGAATGGCTTATCTAGGACAAGAACAAGATTACCTTGATTCGTATTAGCAAAGATTTAAGCCTTTTGGTGGCTGTTCTTGATCGACAGCAGCAAAGAAAAAGGAGAGGCCGATCTTGATAGTTAGGGTTTTTTTTTTTTTTTTTACTTGTAATGTTCGGTTATACAAAAAGGGAATGAGCCGTGTATTTTTTTTTATGGGCCATGTCAAGGAGTGAAAGGGTTATTTTGGGCTAGGCTTTACCAAGTTCAATGTCTTCTTATTTAGCAATTTGGGCCGAAAGTTTGGAGATCACAAGTGCATAAAAAAAATAATTCGCCTAGTCTTTAGATGTAGGATTTTATTTATTCGCTACTTCTTATTTACATAATGTAAGGTTTACATGTAACTTAATTACTTAGGTAACTTAAGGTTATGTTCAACAAGGATTACTTATATATTTTATAGATTCTTAAAAGTTCAAATTTGGAGGGTATTTTAGTCTTTTCGGATTATATAAATTTCGGGGTTTTACAACTCTTCCCCTCTTAAAAAGGAATTTTCGTCCTCGAAAATTGAAAAGCGAAATCGAAATGAAAATGCGAAATCGAAAGCAATATCGAAATGAATATGTACCAAGTCAAAAAGAGAAATGCGGATAATCGGATCGTATCGACTCTTCGGTTTCCCAAGTAGCCTCGCTCTCAGGATGATTCTTCCAAAGAATCTTTACGAACGGAATTGTTTTAGTTCTCATGACTCTTTCCTGATGCTCCAAAACAGCCTCAGGTTCTTTACTATACGAAAGATTTTCCCGAATCTGATCGAATGGGCAAAACACAACATGAAGCGGATGATAAATCATACTCACAAAGGGTGACACATGGAATACATCGTATACGAAGAATAACTGGGAAGGTAACGCCAAGCGATGAGATACCTCGCCAACCTGATCAAAATCATCGAAAAGCCCTAGGCTTTCATAATTCACAACAAATTCGTTCCAAGGAATACGAAACAAGAACGTAGCGGATAACGATTAAATCTCACACAGAGATGCATGAGACATTCATGCTTGGAAGCAAATACGAAGGTAGTACTAAAGAGTGAACCTCATCAACTCGGTCCAGATTCTTAACGAAAAGGGAACTAGCAGGTCATCATAGAAGAACTCATCAATTTCAGATAGATGCTGATCGAACTAAGGAACGTACCACCGGTCAATGAAGCATGTGACGAATCATCAAATGTATCAAGTGTTTTATAATAGATAGGTAGTATAATTGTACGGATGATCAATCGAGTACAACTCGAAATATCAACTTGTATTGAAACGCATAATGAGATGAGTAGCATATTTGTACCGACGATCAATAGAGTATAAGTAGGAGTATCAAAACGCATCAGAAACAAAACAAACTAGGTCGAACAATCATACGGATAAAACACATCAAAGAGCTAACGTAGTCATACAGACGATAAACTAAGCACAAAGCGGAGGATCGGAACGTATCGGGAAGCATAACGAAATAGGTCGGATAATCATATGGAAAACAAAAATTTAAAGGATCAACGCATCGCGAACCAGATCTTCTTCATACGCCCAAAACGTCTAACTCTCCGCAACGGGGACATCGTACGAAACATACAAATTTCATAGTCCACCATTCAAGGTTTCTCTTCTACAAGGATAACTAATCCACCAATCACAGTAATCAACCCCGGACCTTAAATCTCCAACTTAATCCAATCCAAAAGGTGTTCTACATCTCCGTAGGTAAACTCAATCATGCCAATACACTTGTCAAACTCTCCGTCCCATACATCTTCAATTTCAACATAGTTGCTCTGTCCGTCCATCCATCTGAAGGTGAGTAGTCGCCATAAAATCTCGAGCCGGTCTTGAAGGTCTTCTGCATTTCTTCTGGAAGTGTGAAAAAAAACTCGATTTTTCTGACACGATCACTGCAGGTGCGCCAAGGAGCTTGAATAATCTTCTGTTGACATGCTAGACACTTCGCCATCAAAGCATTCACATCCGTTGTCAAACCATCCCGTCATAATTTATGCTACAAGTCTCTACATAATAGTACAACTAATATGTATAGAGCGAAAAGAACGGGGTGCTTCGAGCATAACCGTTTCATTCAAATCTTCTACATAGATCATAATTCCACCACCTTGCTCCTGAGCTTCTTCACATCCGTCATAACCAATCTCCAGTCGTGCGTCTGATAGTTCGCCTCCCACGGTTTATCTGCATAGATGCATCACTAGCAATCTTTCTGTATAACTTATGGACATAGCTGACCTTCTTTTCAAGTAGAAACAAATATCTCTCTTAACTTTCCAAAAGTTCTCCAACTTATTCTTCATCTCTACCAAATTATACTCTTCGAGAAACTCACATCGAGTTCTTTTGACGTAGAAATTTTCAACACCAAAATACAAGGATGATTCCTGTGTTTCTCTTTCTTCCCTGAATATACTAAATCGTCATACTATGACAATTGTCCAAGCATTCATGAAATACACGGTTCATCAAGCTCATAGGAATTAGTCGGAGCAGTAGCCAATACGATTGGCATCACAATGCTCAAAGAGATTATAACGGATACAATTCAATGCTAGGAACATCTTGATCCTTCACATGAAAATGGACATAATCAGATTACAAATCGATCATAGAGAAAACTTCACCCTGAAGTTGATTAGATAAATCGTCGATAACGGTATCAGTCCTAATCACCATACTACTACGATTCCAGAATTCCAAGAACAACCTCATACCACCATCATTCTTCTTCATAACCAAACTGAAAAACAACACAGAGATGCACACAGACGGATAAACCACTTCATAGAAGTAGGTCCTTCAATAATCTTCATTCAACGTATGTCGCTCGTAAGGGATTTCAGAAATAGGCAAAACGTCGCTTACACATGAATGGCGTTCTGATAACACACTGACCTCAGGCACTCCTCAAGACATTCTATGACTCCAATAAGTTCAAGGTATATGATGTAACTATTATCACGCTGGCCAGACGTCATAATACTTGCATCATATACACATGCCTTTATTGCAATCACAGTCTACCTCAAGTCGTGACAAAACACATTCTAATAAACGGATCAAGACAATTACATTCGAGGGGAAATCTTGGTAGTCCATCAAAGAATACATCGTGAAATTCATCATCGAAAACTCTCGAGCGCGTTACATCAAACAAAATATCTTCACAAACGCGAGGGATTAATATACGGAATTTCAAAGCAACGGTGATCATAATAGTATGCCAGGTCAGAAACCTGGGCACGGAGTTTGAGTTTCATAAGTCGTCAGAGGTGACAAAATCATAACTGGTGTTAGCATCTCAATGCTCATTCAACAAGTACATGACCAGAATGAAATTGAATCAAACATCTGATTAGTAGAATGAAATTGATCTTCAAACATTCTCAACCGTACGGGATAATCTACACTCGTGATGGATAGTCACAAGATTCTCATAGAAATAGAATTAGGAGTAACAATTTAATAATGCAGAGGGGACTTAATGTGCTTAGGAAAAGCAAAAAGAACACCACATGGTATGTCATTCTCGTATCAAGTAAAACCACGCAACATGATCGCATAGTAAGGAATAACCGAAACGGTACTTGATGTGTCAGCAGCCTGGTCCCTGGTCAGAGCGAACACTCGACCCTCGGCAGATTGCTATCAATCATTCTCATTCTTATGGTTGTTACCATTCACTTCGGACACTCTTTCATCCGACGTCCAATCACATACAACTGAAATCGGCATCCAACGTCTTATAACACGATCACCCAGATGAAACTTCTCATAGTCAACACATGGAGGAGATGGAACCTGGTCCCACAACTTTTTCTACTCAGACGAACTCGAACATAGGGATCAAATCGAACAATGAAGACAAAGCAATTGTCAGGATCAAAATACGAAGGAAGAGTTCGCGTCAAACGAGAAGCCTAATGTCTACTCAATATCACACAGGTCATTCTAAGGGAGGGAAACAAATCTTCCTATATCCGTTGGTTAAAATTTTTAGAGTTCTCATAGGATTAGCAATGGATTATGCAGATTCAAGTAGTATCAGATGATACATTCCATATCCAACATAAGTAATGAATTCACAGAATGTGTCAAACACATGACGGTTGAATGACCTTCGGAATGGTCGGAAAGATATCAAACTGTTTATCAAACAACTCGGAGATGGAGGTCAAAATCAGGAAGTGAAACCTAATTGGTGTAAGGTATCCATGCGGTTCTTAGGGCAATTCCAATCTTACTTGGTTACTAAGCTTAGGTTGCAAAACTTTCTAGCTTCTGAAACAAAGGTTCTTATAAGGCATAGCCAAAGGCAGAGGCACGAATCAGAGTGATGCGGAAGCAATGCTTCTTACATAGATGTCCTAGTCTACCCATTCCTCACCGGTTATAAGTTATGTTCCTATGGGAGATCCTACAGAAATTTCTCAAAGGTTGTCTTATGAGTGCCTACAGTGGAAACTTAGTGGTCCAAACTTACACAGGTCAAGGGTAAATGTATTACGAGTCGCAGCCTGTCACTCTGATACCATAATTGTAACACCCCAACCCGATAAGGGTAGGAGTATTACGTTATGGTGACATATCAAAGCAAACAAAAGCATATGACTAAATAATACAAAATGAATTTCAAAGGTTACAAGGGAAAATCTGAAACTACAAGGTTACAAATGAATTACAATAATTACTAAGTCTAAATATCGTCTCTTCTGGTCATCTCTAATCCGGAATGGCTTCTAAGTCAAAGACGCTCTCCACTCATACCCAGCTTCCTACTAAAACCTGCCGCAGGAAAGAAATGCGGCTGAGCTTAAAAAGCCCAGTGAACAGATATATACAAAGCATAACATAATGGTAAAATAAGCATAAGCAACGAAGGAATAAGAATACGAAACGAAAAGCATAATCATGAAAGTCATACGAATTTTCAAAGATAACCAAGAGTCAAGAGTGCATGAGAACTGAATAACAAATGAATCAGAAATGAAATGAAAGCAAAAGAGGGTTCATAAAAGGATGTGCCATAAGAAACTCCATACATAATCCGTCAAATCAAATCTAGAGCACATATAAGTATACGAAGAGGGGAGACCTCTAAGTAATCATAATAGTGTGAGAAGGAGTGCAAGGCATACACCACCTGGTCACCATACATACATATTCATAAAACCTAGGATGCATCCATACGCTCCCATCAAAAGTATGCGTGTCAGCTCTAGACTAAGCATACATAAAGGGTTGGCCAATAGTGAAACGCGTTATAATTCATATACATAAGGGGGAACGCTGTAGATCTATCACACCTCTACAGGGGTGTCATGAATAGGGTGCCATCCTAGACATTGTCCTAGTACCTCTAGAACTAGTTAAGCTCAGGCACGGAATATCATATCATACATAATCAAATCTAACATAGTAAGAGAAACAAAAAGTAACTCAATAAGCATGGCAAACCAATAAGCATAGCATAGCAGAGACATTTAAAATAAATGTCAGAGAGGATCATAGGAATGACAAACATACAATGAATGTCACGAATCAAATAAGGGAAACATAGCAATGGCTTAGGATCGAAAGTAAATATCCCTACAGATAAGGGAAAGAATATATGTACCTTAACAAAATGCGCAACAAAAGCAAATGAAATGAAAAGCAAACAGGAGATCACTCCTTCTTCACCCGATCTACAAATAATCATAATCGTACTAATAAGCTTCATACGATCATAATGTTTCATTTTAGTTCTCTTAACATTTTAGGTAACTTTCTATTTTTAGTAACTTTCCAAAAATAGCAACTTTCCTCATTCAGAAACTTTAGTTATTAACATTCCCGTTTATCAAATCAATGTACTAAAGATGACCATATTCATAGTTTAATGTTCATAATGTCATTTACATAAGTTTAGGGTTCATAATGTAGTTTCCATAGTTTTAGGGTTTATTATGTAATTATCACAAATTTAGGGATTAGTATGCAATTATCATAAAGTTAGGGTATAAAATGTAATTACTATGAAGTTACAGGTTTTTATATGTTTGGTCCTTTAATTTTAAAAGAATAACACTTTCGACCCTTTAGTTTAGAAAATAAACACTTAACACCATTTAAATATCTTTTAACCTTAACAGCCCTTTTATACATACGATTTTAACACGTTTCAATTAATTTAAAAATCACACCAATACTTTGAAATAAAATCTATAAAAATTCTCACACATTCTTGAATTTCTTAAGTATTTTAGGTTATTTATTTTATTAAGTTGTATAGGTACATATTAAAAATCCATGTTCTCAACATGTTCCAAAATCGTATCTGATAGAACACCCGACAAGTTTATACCTTTTTACCCCTTCACATAAATTGAAAAAAATCTATAAAAATTCCAGCTATTATTATACATTTTGAATATGACCCAGTTCAAAGGAAACCTTTTAACTCGACACGGTTTGAAAATTAAAAATCATAAACCCGGACTAATTTTCCAGACATACAAATCCGACCAGACACTTAATTTTCCAAAAATCAAAAAGTAACCTTCCAGGCCTCCAAAAATTACAACTTAATTTTCCCAGGTAGCTATTTCATTGAACTTAGTTCTAGACTCAAAAACCACACAAAAATACGTCCATATCAATTAGATACATTCGATTTAAGTCGGGTTAATTTCCAGATCAGTAGCAGTTTTCACAGATTCAAGCATAAACTTAGGGTTTTATCATTCTAACTCTTTAATTCATGACACACAACGATTATAGGTGAATCCATAACATATTTAGGTCGATTATAACAGGTCTTAACATAATCAAATCAAATAATTTCATCACATATACTCTTGGTCCGATTCATACATAAAGATTTTAGGGTTTTGAGATCATTATTTTATGTGACATATTCTTATAATCTTTTGATCATAATTCGACTAGAACATAAGATTTACTAATAAGGATTGAACAAAGATGAGTGATACGAATACCCTTGAAGACAAGACGAAGAATCACGAACAACACAAGATGGAATCACCACGAATCCTTCCTCCCTTCTCCTCCTGATCGTACAGCAGCAACACAAGAAGAAAGGAAAAACAATTGCTCGATTTAGGGTTCAAGAACAATTCGAATGGCTTATCTAGGACAAGAACAAGATTACCTTGATTCCTATTAGCAAAGATTTAAGCCTTTTGGTGGCTGTTCTTGATCGACAGCAGCAAAGAAAAAGGAGAGGCCGATCTTGATAGTTAGGGTTTTTTTTTTTTTTTTTACTTGTAATGTTCGGTTATACAAAAAGGGAATGAGCCGTGTATTTTTTTTTATGGGCCATGTCAAGGAGTGAAAGGGTTATTTTGGGCTAGGCTTTACAAAGTTCAATGTCTTCTTATTTAGCAATTTGGGCCGAAAGTTTGGAGATCACAAGTGCATAAAAAAAATAATTCGCCTAGTCTTTAGATGTAGGATTTTATTTATTCGCTACTTCTTATTTACATAATGTAAGGTTTACATGTAACTTAATTACTTAGGTAACTTAAGGTTATGTTCAACAAGGATTACTTATATATTTTATAGATTCTTAAAAGTTCAAATTTGGAGGGTATTTTAGTCTTTTCGGATTATATAAATTTCGGGGTTTTACAATTGTATGTCAAACGTGAACAACATATGAGAACGTTGGCGTTAAGTGAGTCTATGTGTGTATATATCCTTTCATATATACATATGGCCTTTGTGAAGAATGTTTAAGATTGAAAATGCTTCATCATCACATAATGTGTTATAACTCGTGTTTGCGAGAAATCATTGTTTTAACAAATTTGAGGTTTGTGTCTGAAAAATAATCGTTTCACATTTAATTGACTTATATAAGTTTTGACATGACCAATTCGAGTTGTATGCTATGAAAACATATAGTTAGTTTACATTTCCAACTTTATTATTGGTTTGTGTATATATATATTATATATATATATTATATTATATTATATAATATATATATATATATATATATATATATATATATATATATATAATATATATATATATATATATCGTTACACTAAGCTAGTGTTCAACCGTTTTGTACCCAATGTTCTCGTTAAAATCATGTGGGTTCAATTTATCCGTACGACATACATAAAATATTAAGTCGTTATATGTTTAGAACATGTGGTGTAATAATTTCTCGTCGAGTTACTATAATATGTAGTCGAAATGTATTTTAAATAACCACTTGATCGGAAAATTTATCAAGTTACAATAAGATTTTTATGGGTGACGAGGGGGGGCTGCGGCCCACGCCAAATATAAGAACCAGGTTTATTATTTACGCCAGATTTTGGGCTTTAGTGCACAAAGCTAGCGCCCTGCTAAGGAAAAGGAACAAAGATAAATGACCATGCCATATTTGATGGGCTTCCGCCCATATGCAAAAGTGACCAGAATCTGTTGTGAACACAAAAGTCCAACACATATTTCTCTTTCTTTTCTTTTGCTGGAAACCCAAAGTTAATACACACTTAAGGGTTTTGAAATTAAAATATAGATTTTGTTCTGCTCATAGACCTGAGCTACTTGGCAAGTGAAAAAGGTCTGAAACAAGACTTGACAATGTTTTACGTTTCCTGAGTTGTTGAGACTTGGTCTCGTTGTAAACTGAGGAACCAAGAACCCAAAAGGGTGTTGCCAATCGACTAATAAAGTCGACTCAAACAAGGCAAAGAGGTGGGTGTTAACCAACTTTTGAGATGAGTTTGTGACTATAACACAAGACCTTCGACCTTGACATAACATTACACGACCTGGTAATCCTTTTTAACACGCGTTTCGAGGTGGTTTGAGACCAATGGTTCATGATAACAAAAAGAAGTATAATCTTTGAATAGACTAAGGTTACATGGCTTGACTAGAGCTTGAGTACCTAGGTGATTCTTGAGTCGAGTACAACTCGACCCAAACACAAGAACAAGTATAACCATGGCATTCGAGCATAAGTAAACTAAAATGGCAAAGAACCAAGACTTATGAACATCATTTTACTCGATCACTAATTCGTTCTGATGGTCGATAATTCCTTTTAGACATAAACACAAGCACTTTATGTGCATATTTTTAAGACCACAATTCGGCTAATCTGATTCTTAACGCATAAACCATAACATTCGAGCACAATGAAATCGTCACAGTAGCTAATTTGTAGATAACTCAAACCAACCAAAGTCTAACCTTGACATAGCCTAACTAACGACACAACCTAGAGTTCATGAACCAACATCAAGTTTCTAAATAATGTTCTTATGATTCTTACAAGTTTCCAAAGTTCTTTTTAAACCACACCAAAACCAACAATGAATCGACATATTTACGAATAACCAAAAATTCATAATAATCACAAGAACTACATAACATTCGAGAGCTAAAAGAAACAAAATCCGAAGATTGAGTTTTTAACCTTACAAGAGATTGATGATAGATCGATTTCAGGAGTAACCAAGGAAAGTCCACTCGATTCCAAGCAAGCCACACCCTTCTTTCTCCCTTTGATTACCTCGACTGAGATTAAGATTGAAGTTTGATTGATGTTTTTGGTGTGACATGCTCATCTTGGAAACCGAGGTCTTAAGGGATAACTAATGGAAATCCCTTGACTCCCTTTTGATCATCAAGAGATGAGGTTTCACTTGTTTTGGCTAATATCTCTTTCTTGGCCTCGATTTTTTGGAGGTTTGACTAATGTGGATCGACTTTTGAATCCAAAAAAATCTTTGGAAGAGCTAAAAGTGCAAAAGTATCACCTATAGATTGTGATATATGAAGATGTGTAGGTTGATCTTCTTGGTTTCTTCATCAAAATGGTCAATGAAATTTGTTCTGTGAGTTGGGGTATTCGAATGAGAAGAAGAAGGATCAGGAAAAGGGTTATAGACCTCACATGGGTCACATGTCGGCTGAAAGAGAGTGTTTATATTTATTTGTTTTAAGCTTTATAATGTATTGTATGTACCTCGTGTATCGTTTGGCTGAGGTAAAATTATGGTACCTCGGTTTCACATAAACGTGAAAAATATAATTCAGGAGTCGTTTTTACAATACTGACGTAAAATAAATTTGTTGACTCTTAAAAAATGAATTTTAAAGTTCAACCTTTACTAAAGTGATGTCGGTATGCGTGTGGTGTCGAGAAAAACAAGATAACCTCTCATTTTTGTTACGTTAGTGTCTGAAATTGTCAGAAAATGATAAATTCACTTTTACTGATAAATTAAAATAGTTTTGGTGAGTTATTTTATGCTACTGCGTGCGGGTTTGCTTCTCGTAATAAATATGTAAACACATAATTGTCCAGTTTGGTAGTTGTGTAATAATAAATGGACATTTATTATTAAAATATTAGTGCGAAAATTACCATTTACCACAGTAATCTTGAGAATCAATGCCTTGAATAAGATCTTGAAGGGGTGTAATTGAATTTTGGGTTGTGAGGTTTGGTTTTGACTGCAATTGCAGTAGTTGGGAAAGTTTAAAAGTGAATAATGTGGGAAGAAAAGACTGAAATTCGAGCATTATCAGATACACGGTACCATTAAATTTAATGGTGCCGTGCCACTTTAGTGGTGCCTTGATCTGCTGGGATGAATTTTTGTCCCATTTTGATTTTTGACGAATAAGTCTCGCTGTTTTAGTGAGACTTTTTGATGCGAGAAAAGAATTTATACCTAATAAATTCTTTTGACGAGGAGAACCTAGACTAGAAAAAAGGAGATGACTTTAATATTTCGAGTGAAATATTCAAGTAGTCATATGAGGGTTGTGAAGAATGACTCAATATTTGCAGTGAAATATTTAAAGAGTCATGAGATGAGATACACGAGATGACTTCAATATTTCCAGTGAAATATTTAAATAGTCATAAGATTTATGGAATATGTTCCATCATTCCTAGACCTAGACGAAGATAGTAGAAGGATTCTCGTTTGAGAGGTTTAGTCAAGATATCGGCGATATTGTCTTGAGAGGGAACTTTCTCAATAGAAATGTTTCCTTTCTGAACGTTATCGCGAAGGAAGTGGTGAAGAATTTCGATGTGTTTAGTATGAGAGTGTTGAACGGGGTTTTTACTCAAGTCAATAGCACCTTTGTTGTAGCACATAATGGGAACATCGTCTAGATGGATGTCATAGTCAATAAGATCTTGTTTCATCCATAGTGCTTGTTGACATGCCTTTCCGGCGCTTATATACGCGGCTTCGGTCGTGGAGATAGCAAGATCCATTTGTTTCTTGGAGAACCAAGAAGTTAGACAATAACCCATGAAGGTACAAACGCGACTCGTACTTTTTCGATCCACATAATCTCCCGTATGATCAGAGTCGGCGTAGACAACAGTTTCTATGCCAATCCCCTTAGGATAGAATAATCCCAAGTGTATAGTGCCTTTAATGTATCAGAAGATACGCTTAACCGCTTCAAGGTGAGAGGTTTTGGGATCCTCTTGGATGCGAGCACAAAGGCAGACACTAAACATGATATCGTGCCTACTTTCCGTGAGGTATAATAAACTTCCTATCATACCTCTATACTTAGTGCTATCCACGGACTCACCTTCTTCATCTTTCGTGAGTTTTGTTTTCCCTGGACACGGGTGTTTTCATGGGCTTAGACTCTTCTAAACTAAATTTCTTAAGCATCTCCTTACTATACTTAATTGATTAAAGAATATACCATCTTCCATTTGTTTTATTTGTAGACCAAGGAAGAAATTTAATTCGCCCATCATGCTCATCACAAACTCATTACTCATGATATTAGAGAAATCATCGCACAGTTTTGGACAAGTTGAGCCAAATATGATGTCGTCGACATATATTTGAACAATGATGAGATGTGAATTACGTTTCTTTGTGAAAAGTGTGTTGTCAACCATTCCCATGGTATATTCATGATCAATCAAGAATGCCTTTAGTCTATCGTACCAAGCTTTAGGAGCTTGTTTGAGACCATAGAGTGCTTTCTTGAGTTTATAAACATGATTTGGTTTCTCAAAATCAACGAATCCTGGAGGTTGTGCAACGTATACCTCCTCGTTGATATAACCATTTAAGAATGCACTTTTCACGTCTATTTGGTATAATTTAAAGTCTAAGGCGCAAGCATAGGCAAGGAGTATCCTAATCGACTCTAATTTAGCCACGGGTGCATTAGTTTCATCGTAATCTATTCCTTCTTGTTGGTTATAGCCTTGTGCTACCAACCTTGCCTTATTCCTAGTTACGATGCCATTTTTGTCGAGTTTATTCCTAAACACCCACTTAGTTCCTATGATGGTTTGATTCTTATGTGGAGGTACTAAATCCCAAACTTGGTTTGCGGTGAATTGATTTAACTCTTCTAGCATGGCAACTACCCAGCTTTCATCCTTAATTGCTTCACCGACATTCTTAGGTTCAACAGTAGATATAAAACAAAAGAAAGTACTTTTGTTTTGTGCTTGTGACCTAAGAGTTCTTTGGTTTAGGTTTCCTATGAAATTTTCAATAGGATGTTTCTTAGATTCCTTAATGTTGACAACTTCGTCAACTTCAACTATTTCTTCCTCAATGTCTTTTTCTAAGGTTTTCTTGCCATTAACCTTAATTGCTTCTTCCTCATCTAAGTCATCATCCACCAAGGGTGATGTCTTAGTTGGTGGAAGACTTTCATCGAATGTCACGTTGAGTGATTCTTTGACTTTCATTGTTTCCTTGTTTAGGATAACATAGGCTTTACTATTTTGGGAGTAACCTAGGAAAACACCTTCGTAAGACTTTAGGTCAAACTTCGTGAGGTAGTCTTTAGTGTTTAGTACGAAGCACTTGCTTCCAAACACTCTAAAGTAATCAAGAGTAGGTTTCCAACCTTTCAAGATTTTGTATGGTGTTTTTCCTAAAATAGGTCTAATTAGAATCCTATTTAGTATGTAAGTTGAGGTGTCCACCGCATTACACCCAAACTTTTGCGGAATTGATTGTTCATTCAACATCATTCTACTCATCTCTTGTAGAGTACGATTTTTCCGCTCAACTACCCCATTTGATTGTGGAGTGCGTGGAGCCGAGAAATTGTGTGTAATACCATTAGCATCACAATATACTCCAAATTGCACTTCATTATCAAATTCCCGACCATGATCCATTCTAATTGAGACTATTGTACACCTTAGTTGATTTTGGACCTTCTTACTAAAGATTTTGAATTCCTCGAAAGCTTGTGTCTTATTCTTAAGGAATCTAGTCCAAGTATACCTAGAGTAATCATCAACTATTACTAAGGTGTAGTAATGTCCTCTGTAGCTTCGTTCGGCTGATGGACCAAATAAGTCCATGTGAAGGAGTTCTAGGCATCTAGAGGTCCAGACCATATTCTTAGCTTTGTGACTAGAATGAGCTTGTTTTCCAACTTTACAAGCATCACAAAAGTGTTTATCAAACTTAATCTTAGGTAGGTTTCTAACTAGTTCCTTAGATGCCAATGATTGTATCAAGCGTATATTGGCGTGACCTAGTCTCCTATGCCATAGAGTAGAATTATCATCTATGGTTGCTAGGCAAATCTTATCCTGAGGCTTATTTCCTATTTTCATAACAAACAAGCCATTCTTCCTAACTCCTTTACCTATGGTTTTGCCATTCTTAGTGATCTCACTACCCTCTTCGGAGAATATAACTCTACACTTATTGTCTAACATTTGACTAATGCTAAGCAAGTTAAATCCTAAGTTATCTACATGCTCAACATTTCTAATAGTGATGGAGTTTTGAGTAATCGTACCTTTGCCTATAATGTTGCCCTTAAGTTTGCTACCGAAAGTGACATTACCTCCGTTGTACACCTTGTATGATGAGAATAGACTTCGGTGACCCGTCATATGATTAGTGCATCCACTATCCATGACCCATTCGTCGGGCTCCAAGTCAATTCCCAAGCATATCTATTGAATAAGACAAACATTCAAACATTTGGTCCCCAATATCTCATGGGTCCAAAGTTGTTAGTATTAAACATCCCTTGCATTAGTTGCACTTGGTTAGGATGTTGGAACGGAGGAAAAATTTCCCATAGTAAGTAACTTTGTAGTTGACGGTTATTCCAAGTGACGGGATAGTTACTTGGATAACTTTGTCTTCTAGAGTTACCTCTCGGTAGAGGAGTTCTTGACCGAGGTTTAGGAACATTTGTTTTTCTATGTGGAGGAGTCTTTGACCTAGTGTCGGGTTTTACAAAGCCATGCTTGGGGGTTGACAGAGGTTTGTAAAAGCTTTTGACTTCCTTTTTACTAGCAATAGGTACTTTGAAACTATTAACAACTATGTGACTTGATTTAGGACTTGAATTATTTTTCATATTCAAATCAGTTCTATCCCTAGCACCAGACGGTACAACGGTACCACTAACTTTAGTGGTGCCGTCTGTACCTTTAATGGTACCGACAATATTTTCGACAGAACTTGTGGGTTTGACAAATTTACTTGCTTCGTTTTACTTGTCGAAACTTTATTTGGGTCAAATCCTAAGCCCGCTTCGGCATGTTCAGTATACGTAACGTTATCAATCATATCATTAAGTGACTTTGTCCCTTTTTTGTAACTTAATGATCCTTAAAGTGTTTTCTTTGAGTTTTTCATTTTCTACTCGAAGATACATGCATGATTTACATCCTACATCTATTTCTTTATTCTTCTCAAGTCTTTTAACTTGACCCTTTAGTTCTAAAACTTGCATTTCGAGTTCATGCAATGTTGCTTTTAGTGTTTTGTTTCTAGTTATGATTTTAGAACTTACTTCACATACTTTATTATATTCGTCATATAATCTATTGTCATCTATTGACGAATTATCATCACTATAATAAGAAGAGTCGGAGTGTACCTCATTTGAAGCCTGAGCCATTAGACATGTTTCATCGTTGGGCTTCTTCTCTTCTTCTTCACCGCTATCACTCCAAGAGCCTCCAACGAAAGCTCTTTGGTTGTTGGTTTTCGGTGGTTTAGGACATTCTCCTATGAGGTGATTAGAATCTCCGCATCTAAAACATCTCCTATCACTTTTTCCTTTCTTCTCATCTCGGTTCTTTTGTGATGGCTTCTTATCATTACGAGGTTGCCTAACGAACCTACCTCTTCTCCTAAAGAACTTTTTAAAGTCTTTAACGGCTAACGCATACTCTTCATCTTCACTATCGGAAGCCGAACATTCCTCATCACTAGATTCCTTTTTGGCTTTCAATGCTAGAGATCTAACTCTCTCGCTTTTGCCTTTGACTATATCGGAGTCTTTCTTGATTATCATCTCATGAACCTTCAAGTTTCCTATTAATTCATCAAGTGATAATGTCGCCAAGTCCTTTGACTCTTCAATAGCGGTGACCTTTGCTCTCCATTTGGGATGTAGAGCCCTAAGAAACTTCCTAACATAATTCTTGCTAGAATAACCTTCATCAAGATCTTTAAGACTAGTAATAATAGTATTAAATCTAGCAAAAGCATTATCAATAGATTCATCTTCCGAAAAGGAAAATTGTTCATATTTTTGCACAAGAAGATCTATCTTGTTCTCTTTGACTTGATTATTACCTTGGTGAGTGACTAACAAATTTTTTCCAAATATCTTTTGCCGTATTACACATGAAAATTCTTTCAAATTCCTTTTTCGGCAAAAGATTATAAATCATCATTTTAGCTTCATCATTTTTGGCTAGTTTTCTTTTAAGTTCATCACTTTGTTTACTATAAGGAACTATTTCATCCCTTTTAGTTTTCGGATTCTTTTGAATCCGTTTAAAGTCGCCCTCGGTAATAATATGCCAAGGATCATTGTCTTTTGATTTCACATACGTTTCGAATCTTGTTTTCCAATATATAAAATAATCGGTTTCGAAAAGTGGTGGTCTTTGCATAGATTGCCCTTATTGATATTTGTCGGAATCCATTGATCGATTCAAGTTTTAAAATACAATTTCCATTAAAATCTTGACTAACCTGGCTTTGATACCAATTGTGAAAAACTAGAAGGGGGGGGGGGTTGAATAGTTTTACCGGTTTTTAAATTGTTTCAAAACATTACTTTTGAAAAACTTTGATTCGAATCTTATGTGTAATCAATCAACACCAATATGAACACTAAACTATACTATCTAATGTAAATAATGAATGTAAAGAAAAGAGATGGAAAGATCAAACCGGGACAAAGAGATTTATAGTGGTTCGGAAACGAAGCTCTTCTTTGCCCTACTCCACTCCCCGAGTACCACACTCGAGAGTTTCAAGCACTATGTCAACAAACCTCCCTTCAGGCGGAGAAAACCGTACCACGTCTTTTATCCTAATTTTTGACACTAAGCTAGATGTCGAGTACTAATTTTAGCTAGTACCAATCTACCATGATCCAGACGATCCTTTCTACTTCACACAATCAACACACTTGACTCGATCTACCCGATTTACCCTTGATCCACTTGATCAACACACTAGCTCACAGGCTACAAGAGATATTCAAAATCTCTACAAGATCATAATGATCTACTCTCACAAACTCTCAAAAGAAAAATGAACTTGATGTATGCTAGAATACAACAAGTGTGTAACAAATGTTACAAGTGCACTAACTACAACTACAACACTTTGTATCTTCTTGGATACCTTGTGTTCTTCTCTTGCACTAGTAGAGGAATGTATGTGATCACTTGGTTGGATGATTGGATCACTCTTTAAACAAAAAGAAAACTAAAATAAATGATCAAGAAGAAAAGATGTAGTGAGAGTATTGAACTCAGAAAGATATGTGTGAAAAAGGATGCCCAAAAACTGTGAAGAGAGCTGGTATTTATAGGCAGAAGAAATCTATCCGTTATGGGGACACGGTACCACTAAATCACCCACGGTACCACTAAATTTAGTGGTACCGTGCCAGACAAAAACGCTCCACTTTTTGTCTTTAGTGGTGAAAGTTTATTTGGGGAAGTTTGGAGCTGGTTTTGGAGGGAAAAATAGCTGTTATGATATTTAAACTTATTTTTCCAATAAAACATTTCTTAATAATACAAAAGTAACTTGTAAGGTGTATTTTTGAAAAAAAATGTTTTGTCACATTAAAAATGTGAAGTTTTAAACACAAATTCACTTCTTTGATCATTTGTCAAGTTGTAAATTTGTTTGTGCATACCTAGAGTGATTTGCGTAGAAATGGGATCTTTCGACAAAAAACTTGTTTACGTTAATTTTAACGTAGTTTTCGCATTTTGTCATCCTCAAAACGTGAAGTTATCGAAAGATATAAATAACGTTTTTAGAACATTATTTGAATCAACAAATGATAAAAGATTTAATTTTTCTAAATTAATTTTTTACAATATGGTTAAGAACTTGGATAGCTTTTCAAGCAAATATTTTATCTATCCAATGTTTTTACAACTCTTTTTGGACAATCAGTTTGTTAAAAAGAAAACTCATAAACATTTTATCCTACTCCCTCTCTTACTAAAAAGGTTTTCACTAACATGAGGAGGGATGGAAAAAAAATTTCATGCAAAGTTACACCATTGTTTGCTACAATGTTGGAACTTGCTAGACAAACTCAGGGTGAAGGTTCAGCAATCCCAGCTGTTACCCATCACATACCCACATTTTTGGCATCATCATCACAACAATCTCAAAAGACATACAAACGTAGGACTCATTCACAGAACACTGAGCTACGTCAGGCTAGTGGTTCTACTAACATTGTTGCAGATGAGACTGTCATTGGTGTGGAGAATGACATGTTGGTAAGGGCTGCCACTACTGTGTCTAGCTTAGAAGCAGCACAGGCCAGTGGTACCATCAATAAGACCCAAACCAAGACAACTTGTAATGAGTCTGGTTCCCATGGAACTGATTCAGGTGAAGGACCCAGTCAAATGGCTAATATGGGGGGTTCAGATGCTCAACCTAGGGTTGAGGCTAAGCTTAACACTTCCAGTGATCCACCTACCGGGTTAGGTAACACAAGCCGAATTGGTGAGGATAGAATTGAACTACTTAAGGAATTGATGGCAACTTGTATCAAACTGTCTGCACAAGTTCTTGACTTACAACAACTGACTGCTTCTCAAGGTGGTGAAATCAAATCTTTGAAGAGAAGGGATAGATTCTTAGAAGGTATCAAACGGTCAAGAGCTCAAAAACTAACAAGAGTACATAAGGTGGGCACAGCTCAAAGGATTAGTTCTTCTGAGGCTATTAGTTTAGGGGAGGATGCTCCCAAACAGGGGAGTAATGAAAGACAAGTTTCAGGGGAGGCTAAGGATAATGAGGGTGCTGGATTTGGTATGGACATAAGTATTGGTGCAGAGAGTGATGAAAATGAGTTCGTAGTTGCTGATAATCAGGGAAATGAAGTTGTGTTGGATAGTGTTGCTAAGGTTGATAGTGCTGCTGGTAAAGATGTTAGTGTTGCTAGTAAGCAAATTACTGTTGCTAGTGAAAAAGTTTCTACTGCTACACCAGAAGTTACTACTGCTGACAAAGAAACAGTTTCTACTGCTAAACAACAAGTTTCTACTACTGAAGTTATGGATGATGAAAATATTTTGGTTCATGCAATGATAGAATTGAAGACATCCAAACCACCAGTCAAAGGTGTTGTTATAAGAGAGCCATCTTCTACACCAAAAGCTACACAATCACCTCCAAAAGACAAAGGCAAAGGCAGAGCTATACTTATTGAGGAGCCTGTGGAGGAACCACTTTCAAAAACAAAACAAATGCAACTTGATGCAGAGGTTGTAGAACAATTAGCTATAGAGTTTGCTGGAGAAAATAAGAAAGTTTTGGAATAAAGGAAAATTGCTGCTGAGAAGGAAGCTAAGACTTTAGCATTGATTGCTGCATGGGATGAAAAAAGAGCCCAGTGTGATGCTGATTGGGAACTTGCCTAAAAGCTCACACAAGAAGAACAAGAGCAGTATTCAATTGATCAAAGAGCTAGAATGTTGAAAGAGCTTATTGATGAAAGGAAGAAGTTTTATGTAGCACAAAGGTTAGCAACAAAGAAGAACAAGCCACCCACCAAAGCACAAAGAAGATCTGTCATGTGTGCATACCTAAAAAATATGGATAATTGGCAACAAAATGTGTTAAAATATTTTGATGATGGCAAAATTGAAGAACTGTACAACATTGCCAGGAGAAAGATTGAGAGGTTTGTACGTATGGAGATTGAAGAGATGGGGAAGAGTTCTAAAAGAACAGGAGAAAAGCTGGTTAAGCAAAGAAGCAAAAAGTAAAAATCTAAACAAAAAGTGCAGGCAGAAATAGTGCAAAAGGCAGAGCAAGAGCAGAGTGAGCAAAAACATGAACAGAAACCTGATGTAGAAAATGAAAGTGATAAAGTACAAATGCAAGCTCATACAGAACTTGCATTAGTCAATGAAGAAGAAGTCATGGATGTAGTTCCTCTTAGTGTCAAACTTCCAATTATTGCTTTTACTTCAGAAATACATGGTAAGACAGCATATTGGGATATCAAGAGAGCTGATGGAGAATCTGTGAGGTTTATTAATTTTCTACAGATGGTTCAACATTTTGATAGTGAAGATATGGTGAATCTATGGAAGCTGTATAAAGATAAGTTTGGTTATAACAGGCCAGAACAAATTTATGATAGAGTCATATGGAGATATTTGAAAGTGATGTTTGAACCACATCATGAGGATGAGGAGTGGAGAAATCTAAGACACAACACAGTTCTACAGTGGAAAATTTTTCAGTCTTGTGGAGTTCATGTTTTGGATGTACATGGTATGTCAATTTACATGCTTGTAGAAAAGGATTATCCTCTACAATATCAGAAGGCTATTGTACATCAAATGCTACATGGAAATAGAAGACTCCAACTTCAGTATCCTTATGATGAAACAGCATATCAACTACTCAAAAAGATGGAAAAAATTCTAGCACCTAAGGATAAGAAACATAATTAATTGTTTGGAAGCATCCTCCTAGTGTTTGATTAAGCTATGATTGAAACTTGATGATTTTAGGGGAAAATATCAAGTTTAGGGGAGGATTGTTGGGTTTTAGAGTTACTGCAGCTTACATGGTTAAGACTGCTAATGGTTTACACAAGAAATGGTCTAAGTCATTACTGCTGCTAGTTACAAAGATTACAACTGCTTATGTATTTTACTACTGCTAGTGTTGCTGATGATGTTCAAGAAAATACACTAAGTGGTTACTACTGCTAAACTAAATGTTATTGCTGCCAGTTCAGAGTTACAACTGCTATCAGAATACGACTTCTAGAGTTAGAGATACAATTGGTAGATTGTTTAGTTTGTACTGCTTATGAGATAAACTTGTATAGTCGGTTAGATAAATATAGAAAAGATTCTTTAAAGATTTATCTTGTATGGCAAGTAATTGTAAGCCAACTAGGACTCCTAAGTCGATAAAAGGAGGTCCTAGGGCATAGAGATTGATACGATTCTTACGATTCTTTTATATACTTCAAGGTTGTAAACCCTAATACTTTTGAGTATTCGTATTATATTAATATTATTGAAGTGTTTTGTTCATTGTTTACTGATAATTCAATATTAAGTTCTTCTTAAGATCAAATACAAGATTCTGCATTGTGTTTGATATACTTCAAGACAGTTTCTATACTTAGTTATTTTAGATTTATCTAAGATAACTAAACCTTTACAAGCTAAGGAATTCGATCAAGTATATTGTTGGGATCAACAAGCTACAAGATCCACATGATCTACACTCGATTTACCCGATCTAATCACGATCCACCCGATCTACTCACGATCCACCAGATCTACCCGATAACAACACAACCGACACAAGATCTCCCTGATCTCTACAAGATCACAATGATCTACACAAACTAACTAAACAAGATGATAGACAACTTGATGTATATCAAGATACAACAAGTACATAACGAATGTTACGAGTGCACTACACTAACACTACAACAATTTGTATCTTCTTGATACGGTGTGTTCTTCTCTTGCACTAGTAGAGGAATGAAGGTGATCACTTGAATGGATGATTGGATCATTCTAAAACAAACTAAAACTCAGTAAATGATCAAAGAACGTGATCTAAATAAGAGAGTATTAGACCAGAGAAAACTGACTGAAAAAATCAAGTTAGAAGCGTAAAATGGTCCACTATTTATGGTGAAGGTTTAATTGGGGATGTTTTGAGCTGTTTTGGGGGGGAAATAGTTGTTGGGATTATTAAACTAATTTTTCAAAATAAAACATTTCTTTTTAATTCAAAAATAATTTGTAAAATGTATTTTTGAAAAAAAAAATTGTCACATTAAAAATGTGAAGTCCTTGAACAAAAATTTAATCTTTTGATCATTTGTCAAGCTTTAAATTTGTTTGTTCATACCTTGAGTGATTTACGTCGGAATGAAAATCTGCGACTGAGTTGAAGCATACTTGAGACTTCGAGAGATGTTGATGTAAGTATGCATTGATGATTTGTGTTTACAAGTAACTTGCTCATTTTATGTTATGCATTACAAGTTACATGTTTGTCATTATTAAACTGAAGAAACTCTTTAGTTTAAATATCGTAATATTTGCGCTAACAATTATCATATCAAATTCTCATGTAGATTATTATAGTAGTATTGAATTTCGGCTAATAAATCATAGATCAAACATTTTCTTCGACGATAACGCAACTTTAACTTTGTTTCTTATTGACAAATTCTCAAAAAATAGTCTAATACGAAGTTAGCTATTGGTGAATTCTTATTTTTAAAATTCAAATATTAAATATTAATACAAATTTTTTATTTGAAATAAAAATTATACGGACACAAATGTCATTGGTAAGATAGTTTCAGAACTAACAAGATGAACACATTATACAATCTATTTAAAGATGGGAAATACTGTTTGCCCAAAAATATCTCCCAAAGTCATTAAGAGGGTCATTAGTGGACCAATGTGTGGCTGAAATTTAGTTTTAAAGTCATTAGTACTGTTCATTTATACTGTTTTTAACTGTTCATGCACTGTTTCCTATAATTAAGAGATGGATTAGTGCACTAAATTAAACTTAAAAACACACACCGTGTGTTCCAGAATAATCTTCATACATCTTAATTCCGATTGATTTTTTCACTTCATCCTCCTTCACTCATACTCAAAATCCAGAATACCCAAATTCCCAAACCACAACAAAACAAAACAAAACCCTAATTATCAAAAATCAATCCATTATTTTTTTTAACTAATTAACCATCCAACACAAATGAATGATCCATCAAACAAGAAAAATCACGGCACAATTAGTGAAGAAGACGTATCAGTCATCTTACAAAGGTAAAAAGGCCTTTTTCAGTTTTTAAGGTTAACTTCACCTCCTTTTTGTCAGCAACATAGTAGGTGTTGACTTTTGATCTTTTTGATTGTTGTAGAGGTTGGAAAGTTTGTTGGTCATGCTGAAGTGGGAGAATTTTCGAACATTTTTGGTGGTTATGCTCCCATTCCAAAGGATCCACCTTCATATCAACAACAGGCTCAAACTTTAGCCGTTAAATTATTTTGGTGAGTTGCTCCCAAACGATGCATAAATTGTTCTGGAATTTGTTGAACTCTTAATTTGTTGTGATTTGTGTTTTCTATTATAATGGGTTATCTTTTTAACTACAATAGGATCATTCAAAATGGGAATCCCGTGATCTGTTATGACATTATTGTTAAACAACTTTTTAGGTTGTTAGCTGTTATTTGGCTTATATCTTTGTTGGGAAAGTGTTTTGAGTTAGCCCATATATTGGCAGGGCAGGTCAGTGGACTTGCAGCCATGGTGGGCAAAACCGAACATGTATGTAGGTTGGACAAAGATTGGATGGCATTATTATGCAACCATCGTTGTTTATGACCAATATTGTGTTTGGTTGAATATTGTGTTGTTATTTGAGTATGGGGTAAAGTATCGTGATAAATGTGTTGTAAAGGTTGTTAATTCTTAGTTAGACCATATCTTGGCGGGGCAAATGACTACATTTGCAGCCATGGTGGGCATAACTAGACATGTATGTTGGCTGGACAGAGACTGGATAGCATTATTATGCTATTTGGCTTATGTCTTTGTTGGGAAAGTGAGTAAATTTGCACGTATAAAACATTTTGAGTTGGCCCATATCTTGGCAGGGCAAGTCAGTGGACTTGCAGCCATGGTAGCCACAACCGAACATGTTTGTTGGTTGGACAAAGAATGGATGGCATTATTATGCAACCATCTTTGTTTGTGACCAATATTGTGTTTGCTATTCTTATTTGATTATATTATGTTGTAATATGTACAATTATCTGGAACATGCTAGATTTGTGTAAGATATGTGCGTTTATTGAATGTGGTAAGCATGTGCAGAATATGTGTATTTGCTACTGAGTATGCGGTAAGTGTGCTCGGAATAATAGCCTCTGATGATTGGTATATTACTGAAACTATTGAGTCTAAGAACGTCCGAAGTTTTTATGGCTGTGATGATTCTTGGAATTTCAGCGAGATGTTCCAATCCTAACTTGGTAAGGCAATGAACGGATGGCATAGCATATATCCCAGCTATGCAACCAGATTCATTTGCAACCGTAACGGAATTCGGATACTTCTATGACCTGACCACTATATACATGTCTGAGCCTAATCTTTTATTGCACCACATTTCCAGAAAACATTTACTGTATTATGTATTGGTCATGAAATGTGCCAAAACTGTATATGTTTTTGGTGTAGGCATATCTGTGCGTGCCACTGTGTGTGTGTCATTTGGTTTTTTAAACAGGTATGTTGTGTATGTTAAGCATAATCGCTATTATGGCCACAAGTAATATGACGATGGAGAGTTTGTGAATGCAGTAAGGATGAAGTGAAAAAATCAATCAGAAATAAGATGTATGAAGATTATTCTGTAACACACGGTGTGTGTTTTTAAATTTAATGAAGGAGGGTATGGGGAAAAATGGATTAATTATTTTGTTTTTGTGTTATAATAGAAGAGAACAGTTGATGAATACTAGAAAATAGTTGCCTGTACAGTAGCAGCTTATATAAATGACTTTCATCAACCACACATTGGTGTACTAATCACCTTCTTAATGACACTTGAAGATTTTTTTGTGCCTTTGCAAATACCCGCTATTATATAGATAGTATAATGTGTTGTAAAGGTTGTTAATTCTTAGTTAGACCATATCTTGGCGGGGCAAATGACTACATTTGCAGCCATGGTGGGCATAACTAGACATGTATGTTGGCTGGACAGAGACTGGATAGCATTATTATGCTATTTGGCTTATGTCTTTGTTGGGAAAGTGAGTAAATTTGCACGTATAAAACATTTTGAGTTGGTCCATATCTTGGCAGGGCAAGTCAATGGACTTGCAGCCATGGTACGATGTTGTTAGGCAAATTGTTCTTTGTCACACCAGAGAAACAACCTCATACGTGTGACGCTCCAAGGTTATTTAACTCTTCCTAAATATTACTTCTTTCTTGCCTTTTAAACACATTTAGATTATAGTACCTTAGCAACTGATTTGTTAATTTTGTTGTTTGCAGATCAGATAATGCAATTTTGTTCTGGTCTGAAGCATGAAGAGAATCGCCTTTGTACCGAAGGCCTAGCGAGTTAAGCGAGTTCCTTTTTTTCTTTTTCATTATTATAAACTTTAATGTGTTAATACGAAACTTCATGCTAATGAATAGTATAATGTGATGCTGAATTTTTCCCACGTTATAACTCAATATTTGGTCATGAGTGACCTATCGTAGTTGGTTTATACATACACCAATGAAATTTCACCACACTATCCATATGGCAATCGGATCAACACCACAACATACGAAGGTTGCCCCACAAGTTTACCATGATGTTATTAATTTAGTTTATTTGTGAAGCAATTGTTGAACTTATGTAAATATTGTAAACTTGATTTTGTATAGATGCTTGACAACGAACGTGAGAATGCAGAGGATGCAAAGCCAGCAACGCAACAAACGTTACGTGGATTTGCGGATATAAGCATTGTAATAGCAACTGTCATTTTTTGCCAATGAAGAGGGTCAAACACATACAATGGTAAGTTGCAAAGATATTTTGTCAACAGCGTTTATTTCGAGGCTGCTCATTCCTAGATTGTCTAATTATGATTATTCAATATCATATAATTCCTCTCGAAATGCATATCCAAACATCCCCTAAGTGGGGCTGATCCCATCTTCTGTTTATAGTTTGATAATTTAGTTATGCACTTATGTTTATCTTTGTTGTAATAAACGCTGTTTGTTTTGAATGAAGAACAACTAAAGTTTGAACTTTAAAGTTAATAAGGAGTCAGTTATATGTATACTCTGTTATCATTAATTAATGGCGAGATACGACAGCTCTATTACTGTTTTCTCACCTGATGGTCGTTTGCTCCAGGTTGAACACGCTTTGGAAGCTGCTCGAAAAGGCAACGCTGCTATTGGTGTTCGTGGTACCGATATCGTTGTCCTTGGTGTCGACAAGAAGTCCACCATTAACTAATAAGTTTACGAGACGGTATCTAGGTTAGATTTTTTTTTTTTTTTTTTTTTTTTTTTATATATATATTTTCTTATTTATTATTTATTTTTTTTAGGGGAAATCCGTTTTAACTAAATAAAAAAAAATAAAAAAAAAAATAAAATAAAATAAAATCCATTGCTTTTTTGATTAATATGACATCTAAACGTGTTAGGACATGGCACTTGGATATTTAAGGTAAGATTATAAATCAGTAGGTAGGTGGTGGTGCTTCTGTTCATCTATCCACTTTAGTTCCACCCATCAAAGATAAGCTCGATGATGCTGATGAACGTCTAGGTGCTGATATCATCCAAAAGGTATAACCGTAAGCAATAGCGCTTTTACTGCTTCATTTTATTAGTTCTTTTAGCTTAAGAGTTTACCTTGCAGACTTTGGTTGCACCAGCATCATTGATAGCACAAAACGCATGAATCGAGGGTGAGGTGGTGGTCGAGAAGGCAAAGGCAACCGAATGGGAGATGGGATACAATGCAATGAACGACAAATATTAAAATTTTGTAGAGTCTGGCGTTATCGATCCAGCAAAGGTGACCAGATGTGCCCTGCAGAATTCAGTTTCAGTTGCTGGTATGGTTCTTACCACACAGGCCATCGTGATTGAGATCTGTTACTATGCACTATATTTTGATGAGACTTTTGAATACAAGTAATATCTTTCATGGATGTTTTTTTATAAATTGTTAATTGTTATTTCCTAATGCGAATCTAAATATGTTCTTCAATCTATAGATTAAAAGGAAACATCATCACAAAAAAGGTAACATCAAAGTTAAGCTCACATTTGCTCTGTGTTTTATTGAGCAGGTTAGTAATCATGATTTAGGAGATGCATTTGGAAGGAGTGTTAGTGAAAATAAGTTGAATCCAAATGTTACTGAGTTGAAAGGAGAGATGAGTGCCGGTACCAAAAATTTGGATTATGAGATGTGTTTGAGGGTTTTGAATAAGGTGTTAGAGGTAGGATTTAACCAGTTGAAGCCGGATTTGATTGTGTCGGATTTGGAACTTCGTGACAGTATGGAAAATGGTGATATTTTTTAGGCATTGTGTGAGAATATAGCGAAGGCAAGAAAGGGATGGTGATTGGCAAAAAAGGGATGGTGATTTGGGTGATTCGCCGAGTGTTAAAGAAGGGGAGTAAAGATGAGGACGCTGAGGAATGCTTGAAGGAGTGTGTATTTTATAGTTTTTTAATGTATGTGTGGATTTGGTAGTTCTGGAAGGAATAAGACTCACTCCTAATCTATGAAATAAGGTGAGTTAGAGATTTCAATCTGTAAAACCCTCATTTTCCTTAATGTGTTTTTTCTTTATTTCAAGAAGTTGCAGCTTTTACACTTGAGAAAATCTTTGCAACCCGTTACCGCGCACATACGTATTTTAAAACCCATAAATACAAAACATAAAACACAAATCATGTGCACAAAATGTTCTACAAAACACCCCGCCATAACGCGCGGGCTTCCCAGCTCGTTAAAGTTAAAAAGAGACAAAGAACTTCATGGTCTATTGATGTGAGCTACAAATATATATATATACTCCCTCCGTCCCACTATAAGTGTCCACAATGGAATATTCAAAGTCTTTGTTTTTCAACTTTAACCGTAAATATTTTTATTTGTGTTATATAATACTTGATGAAAAGTATACCCAATGAAAACACATCTAAAACTAAATCAATTCATATAACTTTCATCAAGTATTATATAACACAAACAAAAATATTTACGGTCAAAGTTGAAAAACAAAGACTTTGAATATTCCATTGTGGACACTTATAGTGGGACGGAGGGAGTATATTTTTTTTTGTTACTTGAACTTTATTATATATTATAGAAATTTATACTTAATTAATATATTTACTAGTTGAATTATATTTAAAAATACATTATTATTAGAAAGACTTCATTTTTTTTCTTTAGCCATGTTCATGTCTATTATGCTAAAACAAATGTAACAAAGAATCTATTCAAAAACCTTGTGCTTGCACATAGATCTAAAAATAGTTCTCTAAAGATAAAATTAACAAATCATTGCTACTTATTTTTTTCAAAAAAAAAAAACCACTTTTCACATTTTTTTAAAAATAAAATATATTTCAAACGGTAAATTGTTAGGCGACAAAAAATACGCTATATCTTTCAGTAAATGGACAATTCGATATACTTTCGGCGAACTTTTTTTTTCAAGTTTTGTTTTAGTGTTAAATTTTGCGTCTGGAAAAATCACATGTGATTTGTATGTCAGGAATCACAAAACACATTTGATTTTAAAATAACAAATCACGTGTGATTTTTCTAAACGTAAATTTCAACATTAAAAAAAATAATAAAAAAAAAATTGTTTTGTCGAAAGTATATACAAGTGCCCATCTATAGAAAAATGATTTAATTCTCGTTGTGATGGTATGATTCTTTTCCCATACTGATTAATTGTTTGTGAGATATTTAAAATTGAAAAAGAATGACAAAAGTGTATCGCTTTTTTTTTTTTTTTTTAATAAAAAATATTAATAACCATGACTGTTTCATTATGAAAATTGGTCACCTAATCAAGTGTGTTAGTTTTGATGTTTGTTTGAATAGATATATCTATTTTTATTTTCAGATCTAAGTTTAATAACATTATTTACAAAAGTGTTTTTTAGATTATTTATTGTTGCCGCTATCTTCGCTGATGTTGCTGCCGGAATCATATTTTGAGGTTTGTTTTTTAATTGTTGTCGGACATATATATTTTTCAAGTACTGAATGTTTTTTTATATAAATTTGTGTATATCATTTATGGATCTGAGTAAAGAGTACTTGATAACTTTTTTGTAGATATGTTGTTGCCCTTGCCGGATCTCTCGCCGTTAGCAGCCGGAACAGTTGCAGATGGAGGTAGCGGCAATAGTATAATTTTTTGTTATAAAGTTTATGTTGATTTATGTTATAAAATGGTGGGTAATAAACGCTGGAAGAAGATGATGGGTATAGTTTAAGAAGACAAGGGTAATATAATTATTTCAATTATTATTTTTAATATAATAAGTCTTTTTGTTGACCTTAGAACAATATTTGTAAGTTTCGTTGGCTTAAATGTTGATAAAAAAGTACGTGTTTCATCACGGTAAAATGGAGAAAGTAAGTTGTTATTTTATGGTCTTTACTCAATTTAGAGCCTACATTGAACTTTTTTCACATCATACATCTCAATTTAAAGGGCAAGCTGTTTATTTAACTATTATAAACTTAGAAAATGAAAATATGGCTGAAAGGACAGAGGGTATACACGTGCATATCTTCCAAAAAAAACATTTGTAAAATAAAATTTTGTTTTTTTATGAATTTTGGATAGTTTAAATTAAGTGCATACTCTTTCTTTAAAAAAAAACTAAAGTAAATACCTTATGATAAATTTCTGAAATTTCTGCGTCCGTCACCGGGTGTATGCAGAAGTTTTCCCGTCTCTGTCTAATTTTTAAAGCCTATAACTCTTTTCCTTGCAATTAGGCTACTCACAGTCGCAACCTATATTGCATCATCTTTCCGGCTGCCACCTCAGCATTCTCTCTCCTCAACCTATATTCATCTCTCTCATCACAGTGGCAACCCATATTGCATCATCTTCCTTTAATTTAAAAAAAAAAAAAAAAAAAAAAAAAAAAAACATCTTTTAACACAAACACAAATTTTATTAATAAAACGTAAACATTACATAAACGAAACGATACGGAATTAAAACATTACAGTACTAAAACATCACAGAAATTCTTCATCGTCTTCATCCTCATCGTCCTCATCTTCGTCTTCATTGTCATGAGCGAGACGATGATGTCTACGATTTCTCCAAATGTGCTCGACCAAATCAGATTTTAAGTTTTGATGAGTTGATGCGTTCTCGAGCTCCTGAGAAATTGCTAAAGATTCTTCAAATGTATTTAACGGATCGTGTGGTTGGTGGACCTCCTCTTGGTGCCATGTAGGACATATCGCCCGCTGGTTGTCTTTTATGATCATATTATGTAATATGATACATGTATACATAATATCTTTGAGATCACTTTTATACAACCCTCGAGCCGGAACTTTAAGCATTTTCCACTTCTTCTTCAACACACCAAAAGCCCGTTCCACATCTTTCCTTGCTGCTTCGTGCTACCTCTTGTACAATTTCCTTTTATGATCATCCGTGGGAGGATTTGAAATGGACTTAATAAGAACGGACCATTGTAGATATATCCCGTCAGTTAGATAATATCCCCTTTTATATTGTACACCGTTTGCTTCGAATTGAAGGTCTGCTGCTCTCCCAGATCTGATATCATTGAAGACAGGTGAACGACGTAAAACGTTTACGTCATTATTTGCACCGGAAACATCAAAGAACCCATGCCAAATCCATAAATCTTGTGAAGCGACCGCCTCCAATAAAATGAATGGATGTGGCCCATGATCACCTCTAGCATATTGACCTCTCAAACCGTTCGGGCAATTCTCCCACTCCCAACTTGTACAATCAATGCTTCCCATCATCCCAGGAAACCCATGCTTATGCTCGTGATGAGCATATAATCTTTCAAGATCAGAATACGTGGGACTTCGCAAATACTCAGGACCATATAACTCGATGATAACTTTGCAAAACTTACTGAGGCATTGACGGGATGTTGTTTCGGCTATTGCCAGATTCTCGTCAAGAGAATCTGGAACGGCCGCGTATCCCAATTGACGAATGGCCGCAGTACACTTGACCAATGAGCTAATACCAGGAACGCCCCTACAATCATTAGTTTGTTCAAAATAATTAGAATAATCGGCTACCTCTCGAACAATTCGTTGTGAACAGTTCTCGGCTCATTCGAAAACGTCGACGGAATGTTCTTTCATCGTGCATCGGGTTGTCGCCGAAGTATGCATTCACTAACCGATTGTGTGCAGCAAAATGATCCCTAGGTATGTACCTTCTTGTAGGTTTTGGCTGATGTGCTTGATACGCGTTCCAAGCAAACTTCGCCAACTCCACAAACTCACTCAAAACTTCTTCGTCGTCGTCGGAAGACGAAGATCCAAACAAATACTCGTATGATGACATGGACATGGTGAATGAATATTGATGATAATTTGTTTGAATTGTGTTTGAAATTGTGTGTTTGAATGTGGGTTTAATGTTAGTATTTATAGGATGAAAAGTGGTAATGTTTTTTGAAAAAAAGTTTTTTTTTTAATACAAACGGATAGTTTTTTTTTAAAATCAATAGGATAACTTTGTGCAAAATCGATCGAATTGGCGAACGATTTGCTTAAAAATGTAACCGGCGATCGATATACACGATCGATCCACAATGGGACGATCGATGTTGGAAATCGGTCGATCGATATACACGATCGATTTTGCACGGGCCACTGCTAATAGCCCTTTTCCTTGCAATTATAATATCTGTTCTTTGATATTTTATTATTTAACTACTTTAATATAGATATTATTGTAGAAATGTCTAACCTAGGATGAACCTTTTTTTGGCAAATCAGCCAATCATGAGGAATTTGTATGTTATGATCGCTCACCTCAAATTTTCTGTGGCTAAATTTATATATTGTGGTTACTCCCTGGCCACAAAGTAATATACGTGACTATATTTTATTTGACTTATAGCTGTTCAAAAGCTTATCATGTCTTTTTTTTCTCATGACTCAATAAAAAAATATATAAACCACTCATTCACAACCTTAACTATCACAAGAATACAATAATATTCAAAGTCGTGTTTTTTGATATTATATAATCCAAATTATTTTTGTTTTCGTACGAAAAGTTGATAGAGCTGGAGGTTAGAGAGCTTACTTGGATGTACAAGCTTTCATTTGCATAATTATTCATTTTTGAAGAGATATCTATGAAATTCTTTCGTTTAAATAGCCGGGGTTTTACAGTAGGACAGGCTGCTTTGAAAGCCGTCTCGTACAAAATGGAAAAAAACGAGAAAGCGTGCATTGAAAATCAACATGATTTTATTCGTTTCGCGTTTGATATTTTTGTTTTCTTTGCACCTTAGCCAGTGAGTTTCTCAACAGAGTCCAACGAGTTATGCTAGAGTAATATTATAACTCCTAGATCCACAGATGTAGTTTTTAAAAGAATAAGTTTTGCATGCTTGTTGTCCATTTGCCTTCCACCTCTATATAAATTTAAAAGTTAGTAATAATTTAAACTTTTTTATATTACTAAATTCTTCAATTTTGTTATTTTGCGATCTTTTTTGTATGTATATAAATTTACCCTGCTAAAAAAAAATACATAAGATGTACAATACAATATAAGTCAAAAGTTTTATATATATCTAATATTTGTTATAGATTCAATTAATCAATCATAACCATTCATTTTTTTGTGAAAACAAAAAATATAAACTTTCACCATTTTTAAAAAAATTCAATATCTCGCAAACCGTTAATCGTTACGCCAAAAAAATTCATACCATCGCGACGAGAATTAAATTATCTTTCTATAGATATGCATTATTATATATTTTCGATGAACTTTTTATAAATTTATATGAAAAATGGATGGCTAAGATTGTTTATTTTTATTTATGACAAATATGAGATTTATATTGATCTTAACTCTACAATATAAAATAAATCATGTAATTAATTAACTAGACACAATGACTTGTTATAGAAGGTGAAACAATCCAGTTTCATTAAGAAAAGAAAAAGAAGAAAACAATGAACACATGCCTGATCTAAAATCTTATAAGGTTATCAATAGTAGAATTATTTTGCGCCAGCCATTGAGCGGCTCTCTAAAACCTATATTTCGCAATAACTACACAAACTTTTTAGAGTCTACATATCGCAGTATCTTTTAAAAGAATCCATATTTTAGCGGGTCCTAAATTGAGTAGTATTAGATAATTGAACTCAAAACATATGTTACTCTTTTTATTCGTTAAATTGTCAAACAGTTTGTGAAAAAGCCTTGTCTGTTAAACCAGTCAACATCTTGGGTAACCAAAATTGATACATGAATTCTAATCCGGGTTAAAATATAAATTATAAATGTTTGTGGATGAAATTGTAAGAAAAACAAATAAATGATCAAGTGCTAAATTGTAACTTAAAAAAAAAAAAAAAAGTATAAGAAAAAGTATAAGAAAAAAAAAAAAAAAAGTAATATTGACGATTGGACTCAAAACATTCACTTTAATTTCGTGACAAGCCCGAGATTAAAAATGATTATTAGCTTTCATCATTTTTCCGCTTCAAAAGGAGCGGAAGATATTTAAAGAACTTAACATTTTTTAGACGGCCCTAAAGAAAGAAGTACAGGAGCTGAAGTCACTATCACTGTGGACCGAGACTACCCAAAGGTAGAACATCATAGAAACTTCGCTTCATAAAAAATTCGCAAACAATTCAACAAGATAAGTGACGTTCGTGAAAGAAAAAAATTGTGAATTTTTTTCTCTAAAACTGTATAGTTTTAATGCAAAAAAAAAAAAAAAAAAAAAAAAAAAAAAAATATATATATATATATATATATATATATATATATACACACACACACACACTAGACGTTGGATGGGCGGGCATGACTTATAATGATAATTTTGATGGTGTCAGTTAACGAAAAATTATTTTTAAGCAATTAAATATTACTCCCTCCGTCCCATATTAAGTGTCCACTTTCCAAATGCATAAAGTTTTAGGAAATTCCACTAACTACACTCTCCACCAATCAAATATCACTATTACCTACTAAAGTCTCTTCTCATTGGTTGAAAATATTCCCTGGACACTTAATTTGGGACATCCCAAGATTCCATTATGGACACTTAATATGGGACGGAGGTATTATTTAATATAGTAAAATTACATTTAAACTTACCAATTTGACCTATTACCCAACACATTTGATCTGTCTATTTTTACACTTTATCGGAAGTTCAAAGTAGCAGGCTCTCGGTGGTTGTTTTTACATGTGCCAAAAACTAAATGATTAACCCCACTTCCTTGTTATAACAATTAAAGTTAGAAAACGTAGATTCTTATCTTCTCGTGAATTTCCCAATTGCTTAAGATTACTTAAGATATATACTTGACTTGTATTAAAGTTGTCCTATTGATAAATATGTTCAAAATTTCTAATGTAAACATTATCCTAAGTATGTCATATTTGACCGATAGCACTCAATAGTATCATATCTAACTGTGGCTCTACATGATCTAGCTGAAGGGCTGACATTAGATGTGGGTGCCCCAAAATTTTATGCGTTCAGTTAATACATGGTCCTTCCAGCTTCTTTTCACGGCTTCGCGGGACTTCCGTTGCAAGCTCAACAAAGAAAGCCATTAATGTAATAATGTACCTTTTTTCTTAGTATGCAACATTATGTTGAGTATGTACATTCTCTAAAGAATTCAAACGTCACATATAAAGCATAAGCAGTTTCTATAAGCAATCCCTGATCACCATGTTACCGAACTATTCCCCCATCAAATACTTACTCGACAGTCTACAGTAGCATGCGAGTCATACTGATTAATCAGTTTGGTTAATAAAGGTAATTTGGGATTTTAAGGGGTGTTTGGGTAAAGCTTACGCATCGATTCATAAGTTTGATATAAATACAACCAATAGACCACGCGTGTATTGCAACTGAAAAAAAATAGTACATCTTGTTATACGTTTACTGTATATGGTGATTAAGCATACCTAGATACGATATTACCAGTTGGATTGGTGATGGTTTTATTCGGATATGACAGAAGTACAGGTCTGCATTTTAAGGTTTCTGTACCTTGGGTCTACATTTTTTGTCTTGAAAGGAGGTCTGCATTTTCGGTCTTGACAGTGGATTCATTGAAAGAAGCTGATATAAATCTAACTTAACCACATTAAAAAATAAATAAATAAATAAATAAATTAATAAGTTAATTAAAAAAAAAGAAAAAAAATCTTGATTCTGACCCATAAAGAGATACTAACCTTCTTGCTAGATGGATAGGAGGAGGGGGTAAGTAGCAAGCAACAGTAAGCAAAGTGCCTTCTTCTTTAGCCAAAGTTTCAACGCTAAAACACTTAAACTTAGAAGTGATTTCCTAAAGGAATTTGGATCATGGTTCAGATTATTTCAAAAACCTATGTGTAGAAGTTTCAATATAAAGTATACATAAATTAGCATAACCAAAAGATACTTGATATGGTTGTCATAATATATTTACCCAGTTGTATTTTTTTTTACAACATGTTCAATTTCTTGGCCAAACTCCTGTGTTGGGGTTGGTTCCAAGTTTAGGTACAGATGCAAGGTTTTAGATCACCTGATTATGACTCCTAATGTATACGATCACCTGTTTCCCACATCCCCTGAATGCAGCTCCCCATCTGCCCATTTTATTAGCCGTTTCATAAAATTGCATTATGAAAATACGTTAGCAGTATCATAAAATTGCATTGTGATCATGTGTTGCAGCATGACAACATGTAGGCTGAAAATTTAAATGAGATTATACCCTGTATAGAGAGCAACTCGAGTTTAATGCAAATTAGCTTCAAAATCTATTGGTTACACTACATTAGAGGTCCAAATAGCTCACCTCACAAAGAATGGTTCCATTTACGTTCTTGCATTCCATATCGTCAAGAGGAATCCCTGTAGATATGTGTCCATACTCAATATCCTGTTAAGGAGCTTCATAAATTTGGATATTGTTTAAAAATTCTTAAATCCTCCATGCGACAAAGTTAACAAACATACTAATACCTTTTTGTAGAACATGTGCGAGCCCCTTCTAATGGAAAAAAAAATCAAACTCATATATCAAAACAGTATACACGAACACGTAAACAGTGATGAAACAACAGGAAGATGAGAAATGTAGCACATAATTATTGATCTCCTACCTTTCTAAATTGTAGGTCAATTTCATTTTTGTTCAGCAATAGGAACAAAAGAACGACACTTTTTTCCGTATAATTTCTGATAAATTTGCACATCTATCATAGCGTGACATTTCAGTGACGTCTTCCTATTTTCAGATAGTTCTTGGGTATGTTTAAACCAACTGATATCTGAGGTCACTTAATTTTTTGCAACTGTTAACATCCTTAAATCAGGGGGTAGTTGGTTTATAATGAATATTGAGCACTCTCTCATTTATTTTATCTTTAAGTCTTGAGAGGGAACTTTCTCAATAGAAATGTTTCCTTTCTGAACGTTATCGCGAAGGAAGTGGTGAAGAATTTTGATGTGTTTAGTACGAGAGTGTTGAACGAGGTTTTTACTCAAGTCAATAGCACCTTTGTTATCGCACATAATGGGAACATCGTCTAGATGGATGTCATAGTCAATAAGATCTTGTTTCATCCATAGTGCTTGTTGACATGCCTTTCCGGCGCTTACATACGCGGCTTCGGTCGTGGAGATAGCAAGATCCATTTGTTTCTTGGAGAACCAAGAAGTTAGACAATAACCCATGAAGGTAACTCGTACTTTTTCGATCCACATAATCTCCCGTATGATCAGAGTCGGCATAGACAACAGTTTCTATGCCAGTCCCCTTAGGATAGAATAATCCCAAGTGTATAGTGCCTTTAATGTATCAGAAGATACGCTTAACCGCTTCAAGGTGAGAGGTTTTGGGATCCTCTTGGATGCGAGCACAAAGGCAGACACTAAACATGATATCGTGCCTACTTGCCGTGAGGTATAATAAACTTCCTATCATACCTCTATACTTAGTGCTATCCACGGACTCACCTTCTTCATCTTTCGTGAGTTTCGTTTCCGTGGACACGGGTGTTTTCATGGGCTTAGACTCTTCTAAACTAAATTTCTTAAGCATCTCCTTACTATACTTAGATTGATTAAAGAATATACCATCTTCCATTTGTTTTATTTGTAGACCAAGGAAGAAATTTAATTCGCCCATCATGCTCATCACAAACTCATTACTCATGATATTAGAGAAATCATCGCACAGTTTTGGACAAGTTGAGCCAAATATGATGTCGTCGACATATATTTGAACAATGATGAGATGTGAATTACGTTTCTTTGTGAAAAGTGTGTTGTCAACCATTCCCATGGTATATTCATGATCAATCAAGAATTCCTTTAGTCTATCGTACCAAGCTTTAGGAGCTTGTTTGAGACCATAGAGTGCTTTCTTGAGTTTATAAACATGATTTGGTTTCTCGAAATCAACGAATCCTGGAGGTTGTGCAACGTATACCTCCTCGTTGATATAACCATTTAAGAATGCACTTTTCACGTCTATTTGGTATAATTTAAAGTCTAAGGCGCAAGCATAGGCAAGGAGTATCCTAATCGACTCTAATTTAGCTATGGGTGCATTAGTTTCATCGTAATCTATTCCTTCTTGTTGGTTATAGCCTTGTGCTACCAACCTTGCCTTATTCCTAGTTACGATGCCATTTTTGTCGAGTTTATTCCTAAACACCCACTTAGTTCCTATGATGGTTTGATTCTTATGTGGAGGTACTAAATCCCAAACTTGGTTTGCAGTGAATTGATTTAACTCTTCTAGCATGGCAACTACCCAGCTTTCATCCTTAATTGCTTCACCGACATTCTTAGGTTCAACGGTAGATATAAAACAAAAGAAAGTACTTTTGTTTTGTGCTTGTGACCTAAGAGTTCTTTGGTTTAGGTTTCCTATGACATTTTCAATAGGATGGTTCTTGGATTCCTTAATGTTGACAACTTCGTCAACTTCAAGGAAGGTTTCATAACCGTATAACATTTTGTGGTATTGCACAAATAAGCACATAAAATGTAGCATACCTTGCCACTATCTTGAAGATAGTGTGGAACCAGCTCTTTCATGATTGTTAGAAGGATGTCTGATCTTAACCTACACAAAAGTCGTAAATATAAGCAAGTTTGCTTGAAATTTTACAGTAATATGATAAAGAACAATGTGACTAGAACAATACTGTTTATAACAGAGAAAACCAAACAGAAATGTACGTAAAAACTTACTGAGCATACATTGATAACGGAAGAGCCGCATATTCAATAATTACTGGTTTTGGAGCCTCCAACTTCCCTTAAGTACAGTGCCTATTCAAATTAAACTAAACTTAACTTTTATACAAAAGAATGCCTATTCAAATAAATTTAATATTAATTTTTTGCAAAATTTTTTAAGATGTACTTGTGTAGTGTGCTATATTTCCACCAACCTCTAGCAGCTGCTTTCGAATATCGGCATCATCCTTTCTGAGCTCAACTCGTATAAAACATTTTTCTTTTTCGATTTAAACTGACAGTCAATGGGTAGACATAAAGGCTATGGAAAAGCTACAAGAAAGGCTAGTTTTTGATTGTTATACGAAAATCAAAAGCTTGAATCTGTAAACCCAATACGAAATTCAATAATGACAACATGTAAGTAAAAATGTTTGTAGCACAAACACTGCAGCACAAATAGCAAAATGTTAAAAAATGGATGATGCTTTATTTTAATGAGTCAAAACATGAAAGAAACAAAGATCATGAAACTTGCACGACCCGTGACCTGACCGATTGACCAAACAGTCCTTTGGAACATGAAACGACCAGTGACCCGTGACCTATTTTGCGGCTGGTCCTACACATGCTTTTCCAACAGAATGTACAACAATGTAAATTCCTGGTTCACTTTGTAATTTGAAAATGTATAAACTATAAATGGATAAATATAATCACCTGTTTTGCACGTCCGATTACGTGACTGATTGACCAAATAGTCCCTTGAAACTTGAAATGACCAGTGACCTGTGACCTACATCTACTATTACATTTTCGGTTTCGTAATCGTGAATCTTGATGAAGATAAAGAAGTCCTCGTGCAATTCCTTTGATGATGTTGAGTCTCTTTGTCCAATCAAGGAGTGTGCTTTGCCTTTTATCTGCACATCATGTAGGTTTAGTTGTTCAAAGTATCTTACCTTAGTAAGTTACTATTTTCGATTTAATAGAAATTATATGATACTGACCAACTATGAACTCGTCTAAGCTTCTGTTTGGCATGTATTCATATATGAGCAATTTCTTGTCCCCCTCGATGCTACATTGGTATGTGCTTAAACACATACCCTTATTTGACCAAAATCATACCAAAACGACCAAAAACTAAACAAAATGCCAAAGATATTTGTGTTTTTGTGTTTGTTTCAATGCAGGTACGGATATTTATAAAATGGACAAAAAACAAGGAAAAACCGACAAAAACGAGCACGAGAATGGAAAAGAGTCAAATGCCGAAGCCGGGGAAGCAAAATATCAAAAATTGAGCTCAAAATGCCAAAAAGACCATTGGAGATTCAAAGAGTGTCAGAAATAGTCCTTGGAGCAAAATTTAAAGAATTGGTAGTTTCAGTCCCTCAACTTTCAGAAGTTGTCAAAAATGGTCCTTGAAGAATATTTAGAAGAAATGACCACTCAAGCCCTCCAAGAATCAAAGAAAGACAAATATGGCCTTGGATTACACTTTGGAAACTTGGCAGAATCAGTCCCTGGAATTTTCAGAATTTCAGCTTTGGTCCTTAAAAGTTTACCAATTTTTCATCTAAACCTTATAACCAAACGAACTAAAAATCCCCCAAAACAATAACCCAAACCCAACATCTAATAAACCCAATCCAGTAATCATCAGCCCATCTCCCGTTTTATCCGGATTCTACCCTAAACCCGACCCGGTCAAACCCCTAACCCACACCCTTTATCAGTCAAAATAGAATTAATAAAACCAAAACCTAACTCGCCAAAATAAATAACCGTTTACTGTTCATCACCTGTAGGTCCTCTTTTACTCGAACATACACACACACGTATAACAAAGTAAAACACGTACTACTACTTATATAATAAGCTACGATAAGAGATAAGCTAATAAGCAATAAGAGAAGAAGAGAATAAGATAAGAAGAAGAGAGATTTGGAAGGAATTCAATTCATACGATTAAGGAGCAAAGCTTCCGCTACATACATGAAAAACCAACCATAAGAATGAGCACCTAAGCCTTCTATTTATAGGCAACACATTAGAGCAACCATGTGCTTAGGTGCTTCTAGAAGTAAATACATTAAGATGGGCGGTCCATGGGTTTCTAATGGATCGCACCAATAAACTAAACATAAAGCCCTATACGCAACATTCTTCGCAAATGACAAAGACTTGAATGAATTGTGAAACGTGTTCCTAACAATCTCCCCCTAAGTCTTGGTCATAAATGTTGCGTGACGTCATCTTTGCTTCTTTGGCTTCTGAAGTCTTGATAATCTTTGTTTCTTTGTTCTTGTACAAAGATGATATGATGTTGTCTCGATATGCCAATCTCCAACGTCTTCTCGTCTTCTCCATCATGCTTGTATGTCTTTGACTTGTTTTCTGCAACATGTTCTCACTTTTCAATCTTTAAGTTGAGAAAGGTTGAGGTGCTTGAACTTTTGACTTTACTGTATCATATGTTGAACTTTTGTTGTTACTGAGTCTTTGAGAGAACATTTCTTCAAAATATGAGCATGATGGAGTCTTGATGGTCGAACTCCAGATCCTCCGCAGCAGCAGCAGCATTAGCACGAACCAACCGGTACTTACAGGCTCAGACTTGAGATCGTCAACAGCATTGTGTGAAGACTTTCTCAAATCCTGACCCAGACCGTTCTGAACCGAATTCCCCCGAAAGGGATAACACGGACACACCGAAGTGCACCCACGATTCAGTGAGTCGCTGGAGATCACCCCACGACTGTAGACCGTTTGGAGCAAACACTAAGCATAACCCACAAGGAGTTACCGAAGTGACCTGCTGTCAGGGCTGTTTGATGTTGACCCTGGCAGGATTTCCATTCAATCATTGATAATCACAATTGTGACTTCTCTCATGAATGTTCTTGGCAGATTGCTAAGATCTGCGAAGGACACTTTCCTAATTTACAACTGATGCCCATGATGTGGAACACCAGAGTAATTCTAAGTGTACCTAAGAGATCTTTGATGAATCTCATGGCTCTAGACTCAATTAGTGCGCATTTGTTTGGTCGACGGAGGTGTGGAGCAGATTGCCTCCTTTTCAATATCAACACTCTCGTAATGAGAGGTTGATAGATTATGAAGGGTTCTCCGTGTGAATGAAACAAGTATCTTTTGAGAGACACTTGAGTGGCTTAGAAGGTTTAGTGCAGTGCGTCACTGGGTTCATGACATCTTTTGTCTTCAATACCGGTGATGCTCATCAACCAGTAGATTATGAATTGAACCCGGTGTCTGCCCTAATGTTGAACAAATGGAGGGCTATTTATTTTCACCCTTTTCCTTGCTTTTCTTTTTAATTCTTCAACTCCTTCTTTCTCCTTTCATTCATTTTCTCCTTTTTTGTATCATACCTAGGACTTTCTAGTTCTAAACTATTGGTGTTGTCCTTGGGTAGATCCCTCCGGCTCTGGCGGATCATAGAACGGTTTTCCCTAACCTTAGTCACCTTATAACTTCATGACTATCCTAATGATGCCATAAACCAAACCATTGAAAATCTCTCAAAGTGTCAATAATTGTAAAGACATTTTGGTGACACCTTGAGAGTTTGATGATTTTTAGAAAGACTCCCCCTTGACATGTGCGCATAAGTAATAAATTTGAAATTTGCACATGCCGGAAAGAGTTGGCACTTTTGAATTGATTGATTTTCAATGAACATGATCATCGCGAGACACGCTTACATCACTAGTAGAACTAGCTTGAAATATTACCCGTCAGAAAATTCAAGAAATCGTCGAAATCGTAATTCACTCGACAGTCCTTTGCGAGACGATCACATTCAAAGAAAAATCGCTCGAAATTGGTACATTCTACTCAGACACGTCCTTTGCGAGACACGCTTACATCACCAGATAAACTGGCTTGAAATTATTACCCGTCCGGGACATGTCCTTTCAACTACAGACTTTTTCTACCGTCAATTCGAGGGTCAATTCTGAGTATGAGCACTTGTGTGATTCCAGCAAATGAGACACCATATTTTAATCATCTTTTACTTCTCCCCCTCAAAAATAGCATACTCATGATGTTTTTGAAAAACTTTATGATTAAAATATGCTGTTTTTGAGTTTTAAGGTAGAATTTCAAGAACATTTGTTATTTTTAGAACAAAGATTATGTTTTTCAAATACTCCCCCTTGACGACGGAATACTTGTTCTTATGAGCAGAATGTTTGAAAAACTTTAGAAAACATTCTGGTTTAATTCTGCTCATAAATAAGAAGCTTTCGCTCCTTTTTCAGGATTGAGGCACTGAAGCGTACCTCAGGGTCCTTTCTTTGGGGTCCGGGTTGTACACTGTTATGTGTGCACAAGCCGTAATGTCACAGTCATGAGATGATAATAATGAGAAAGAATGATGAAAGTATTGAAATCAACTTCTTACATCAACCGCCTTTGCCAAATCTGTTGAATTTTGGGTCCATCCTCTAAAATAGCCTTATGGGAAATGGTGGACGACCGCCAATATTGGTCTCGAGCCTCCTCATCTGATCTCTGCGGTTGAGCCTCTCTTCTATCTTCCAGATAAAATTCTTCACTTGCCTCAGCTGAGAATTATTCCATCTCTTACTCTTATCAAGTTTATGATCATGAACTCTAAGAACTAACCCATCACGTACGTCCTGAATGTGAATCCCAGACCCATTTTTGTGTTTCTTTGATGTGGGGTTTGGGTCTTGGTCTTCATCGTCCTCGTCACGAATTCGTTTTCCCTTGTCAGTAGCGGCCTTGCTAGATTTCTTCTCAATATGTGCCTAAAGAGTTGTGATAAGGTTGATTTCTTCTTGAGAAGGAGATATGATAGCGAAGTGTCTGTCGAGAAGCACGAGTTCGATTTCTTCAGTGGTGAGATCTTGAATTGGTTTGGATTGTGGAGTAGAAGCGATGACTTCCTTGATTTTGTTTTCAAGCTGTGCATCGATGTGCTCATTATTATTTTTCTGAAGATCAGGAAAATATTTCTTGACATAATGCCTTGTTTTATTTTTGACTTTGTCTTCGATATTATAAGCAAGGAACTCATCCATCTCCTTCTTGGTTTGCTGCATCTCTTCCACCTGTGCAGACAGATTTTTGACTAAGGTTTGCATCTCAGTCATTTGTTCTCTTAGCTTGAACTCTTTCTGAGCTTGAACAAGTTTGGCTGCTTTCTTAAGTTTCTTGGCGAGGGGTGAGATGAATTCAATTCTAGTGACCTTGGCAATCTTACTCACATACTTACCTTTTATGACTGCATTTATGCTTTCAGCCACTGTTGGCTTTGCTTTTGGTGATGGAGGTTTTGTTGGTGATGGAGTGAGTGATGGAATTGGTTCATCAACGTTAGTTGTAGAGTCTTTTGGTTCAGATTTGGGAGGAGATTCCTTTGGAGATGATGATGGAGGTCTTGGAGAGTGGGGAGGAGACTCAGAAGGTGTTTTGGGTTTGGGAGAAGTAACTGGAGGAGTTTGAGCTCTTGGTTGTTGTTGTAGAGATTCATCAACATCCATAGTATGATGAGGTGGGGTGATAATGTAATTATCAGCTTCTTCATCTTCTTTTTTCTGTTTTCTTTCAGCTTCTTCTTTCCTCTTCAATTCTGCTTCAGCTTCTGCTTCTAGTTAATTGGCAGCATCTGTAGACTTCTTACCAGTAATTTCCTGTTCCTCTTCAGAGTTGTCCCAATCATCATTGTCATCTTGATGTTGTGTTTCTTTTGGGATGTCATCAAACATAGAGTCCGAAATTTCATGATCTGTAAGAATTATTTATTTCTCTGTTTCAGACTTAGTTTGAACTTCCAAGTCGGGTTGATTGACCGAGCTTGGTTGTTGAGGTATAACAGACTCAGGCCTTACGGGTTGATTAACCGTATTGAACTGAGCTGTGGTGGTAGCAGTTTCAAACCCTCCGGGTTGATTAACCGGATTAGAATGGGTTAAGGCTGCTTCGGGAATAACTCCTGATCCTCCGGTCCCTTATCTATCTCCTTTTGCTTTGCTTCTTCCATTTCCTTCATTGTTTTAACTTGTAGATCAGCTCTTCTTTGTTCATCATCTTTCATTGATCTTCTGCTAGCCACCATTGCATTCTTCATATCAATTTCTGTTTGAAACTGAGCTAATTTCTCATCCATAAACACTTCCTTTTCTGATTCAGAATCTTCAGAGGAGTCAGAGGTTTCATCATGAATTCCAACATCTTCAACTTTTGGTTTAGGAGATGTCTTTACTCTTCTCTTGAGTGGTCTGGGAGGTTGTTTCTTTATGGCACTTGATGCACTCCCAGTTCTACTGCTTTTGGAACGAGTTTTGGAAGATCCCGTTCCTTCAGACAGTTTAGTGATTCCAACAAGCTTCTTTTCATAAGCCTTGTCGTATTCCATGTAAGCTGAAGTTTCTTTGATTTCATCTGTAAGTAATACCTCTAGCAGTCTTAAACCTTGCTTGTGAGTGCTGTCTTTAGGAAAATACACAGAGTTGAAAGTTGTGTCCATACTGATTACATGCATTTCCCTGTCTTGAGGTCGAGGAGAATTATCGTGATGCTCATCTATGAGAAGACTTATCAGCAATTTGGTGTATCGGACGAAAGGGATTCTTGATAATGGTTTCTTATATTGAGCTCTTATCTGAAACACCATATCTTCCCAGATGAGAGCAGCAAAGTCAAGTTTGTGCTTAGTGACTATACCCCAGAAGAGTTGAGCATGTGAGGGTCTTGGATGTTCATGTCCACTATCTCTTCCTGAGACTGATCGAATCACTATGTAGTACATTGTTCTCCATGGTTGTGGAATGGATTTTGCATTGATGTTTGAGATTATTATAAGAGGAAGATCGGGTTGTTAATCGTAACCAATGCCAATGAAAAAGTTGAGAATGTCTTGTTCTGATGGTGCAGGCCAATATCTGTGTGATGTTTCAGGTGGTCCTGGTAGTGATAATGCTTTGCGTAGATGTGCGGGTGTGACTGTGACTTGTTTTCTGTCTAGAATGCATGTAAAGAATCTGTCACGGTCATCAAGCTTGATAGTACTCCACATCTGATGTATATACAATTCTGGAACACTATCTGAGTTCTCCAAGATACTTTTCATTCATGGCTTTTGAGAATCTCAATGGATATTAAGCAGCTTGGTTCAGCACATTTGATTTTGTCAAAGACAACTCTTGAATTGTTTTTCCCATATTTAGCCGTGAACCCTTGAGGAAACAGATCTGCTTTGGTGATCATGGGTAGAGTTTGTGGTTCTTGTGCAGCCATTGTGATTGATCTAAAACATCATAAAGACACCATTTTGCAAGATATATGTGTGTTAGCATTAGTTTATACTAAGTGTGCACATGATATCTGTATTTTAGCATGACATTTTAACTTGAGTTGATGAATGATCATTTATTTTGCACAAGGAAACCTTCTTTTTCATTTGACAAATCCATGGGAAATTGATAAGATCTTTAGAAATTGACAATTTCGAACACAATAGTCAAATACGAGAGAATTAGACAATTGCGGGAGAAGTTGACATTTGTGAAAGATATTATCAATTGCGAAAGAATATGTCAAATGCGAGAGAGTGTTTCAATTGCGAAAGAAACTTTCATTTGCGAAAGCAATAATTATTTGCGAAAAGGAATTGTCAATTGCGGAAGCAATGGCAATTGCGAGAGCAAATGACAATTGCGAAAGCAATTTCAATTTCGAAAATATCTTATACAAGAAATTTCGAGACCTTTTGACGACGATTTTCACCATATTTTTCGCATTTCATGTTTACTCAAAATTAAGTTATCAAGCTACTTGCAATGGAATCCTATGACATAACCGAGCATTTTGTCCAAGTTATAACATATTTTGCCCACAAGAATGCATAAATCAAACTGCTAGTGTACGCATGTTCTTCATAAACCCTTATGATCAATAAGCACATCTGTGATGTTTCTGAGTACATTCTTAACATGCAAACATTCAATTCAAGTCACAATAACAAAAATCCAACACATTAATTACATCAAAACACTTTCATATGATTTTGCCCAATTCGTGCTCTAAAACCCTAAATCAAGAACAATCAATAATATGCGAGTCTGGGAACAATTAAGCATGCATACAACGATTATCATAACATACTAAGCCTAATCGTAGAAACAATCATATCAGAAACACATTTAATCAATTAGCCCCAATTTAGAGCAAGCCCTAGATATAAAACAATTATCTTAGACAAATTCCACCGTTGGATTGCAAAACCCTTCAAAACCATTTGTTATAATCCTGAAACAATCGTAAAAACACTCAAAGTTTCACTAGATCTTGAATGGATGGTCAGATTCAATGAGAGCCGTTCGATGTGTTTGGTGAGGAGAGTAAATGCGAGGGTGTGTGTTGTAAAACACCAAAATTACCACAATCTGAAATGACCAAAATACCCTCTGAATTTGAAATTTTAAGAACTATTGAAATACGCTATAAATTAAAACTTGAGTTATACAACATGTTATGACTCCAAACTATACGATATGAACATATAACCTAAAGTAAATACGACATGATACGAAAACTTATAAATCAGAGTATGGCACATTTAAGAAAGTTCATGTGGGTCGAAACTAATAAAACATTCGCAAGTTTTTCTTTTTATTTAGTTGTGTTCTTTGGGCTGAAATTCTTTTATCACATTAGTGCAAGTCCTTGGGCCTTAATCTTTGAAATTACCAAACAAATATTGGCCCATACCCTCATCAAAATAGTCGGTTCCCATTTTTTTCTATAAGCCGATTATTTGTGGCTTTTGAAAACCCTAAAAACTCTATCATAATAGACGACTATTGCTGCTGCTCCTCTTTCTCTTCTGTTCGACCAAAAGCACAGCAGGAAAGGAGGCTTTCTTGTGTTCTTAAATTTGTGTTGTAGGCGTGTGGGTTATTGATTCGAAGTGGTGATCGATCGTGGGTTCTTGGTAGTCCATTCGAAGGCTTTTGTCAAGGGAAATCGGCTGGTAATTGTGGTGTTCGATCTTGCCCTTGTTCTTTCTCTTTTGTCACGCATCATGGGTAAACCATTTCATCTTTGATTCTTGATTCATACTTTTCATTCTTGTCAAATTGAATACAAATAAGATCATAAAAGAAAGCTTCATAAAAATCATAACTTGTGACCACATAAAATCATGATCTGGAAACACTATATCTCGAACTATAGCTACTGTTTTGATTCGAACCATTAAACACACGTTAAAACCTTGTTAGGGTCGACCTAGATTTGTCCTAAACCAACCATAATTGCTTTGTATCAAAAGAATAAAGATTGGAATGTAAAAACCCTAAATATTTGCATGAAATCATGAAACAGTGCTGTCCAGAAACAAATTGTCCAACTTAAATCGATTGTATAAAAATTATATGAACGTGTTTCTGGGAGTTTTTGGAGTCTAAAATTAAGTTAAATGAAATATCTATCTGGTAAAATTAATCTTGTGATTTTTAGAGGTCGGGAAGGCAACTTTTTAATTTTTATAAAATTAAGTGTCAAATCGAATTCGTATGTCAGGAAAAATAGTTCGTGTTTATGATTTTTAATTTTCAAACCGTGCCGAATTAGAAGGTGTCTTTTGAACTGAGTCATATTCTGTATATTAAGTAATAGGAATTTTGAAATATCTGAAGGGGTAACAAAGTATAAACTTTTGGGTGTTTCATCAGATACGATTCTGGAACATGTTATGGAAATGGATTTTTTATTCGTACTTATACAACTTAATAAAATCTGGAAAAATTACATAAAATACTTAAGAAATTGAGGAACGTGTGTGAATTTTTATAGATTTTATTTCGAAGTATTAATGTGATTCATAAGTTATTTGAAACGTGTTAAATTCGTATATATAAAAGACTGTTAAGGGTTAAATGGATTAAAATGGTGCTATGTGTTTATTTTCTAAACTAAAGCGTTTAAATTGTCATTCTTTTAAACTAAAGGACCTAACTTGTGAAAACCTGTAACTTTATAGTAATTACATTTTATACCTTAATTTTATAAGAATTGCATATCATCCCTAAACTTGTGATAATTACATAATAAACCCTAAAACTTATATAAACTACACTATGAACCCTAAACTTACATAAATGGCATTATGAACCTTAAATTATCAATATGGTCATCTTTAATACTTTTAAATTGATTAAATGATAAACTTGAATGTTTATAACTAATATTTCTAAATATGGAAACTTGCTATTTTTGGAAAGTTGCTAAATATGGAAAGTTACCTAAAATGGAATGAAAATTAAAATGAAACCTATATGATTAAGAAATCTATGAAACTTATAAGTGAACTTATTATTCGTGTAGATTCGCTGAAGAAGGAGTTGTTTCCGATCCTTATGTTTCTAGTTGTGTGTTCACTTGCGGTCTAAGGTACAGATATTCTACCCTTTTTCAGTAAGGGTGCTTTTGCTCTCATGAATTTCTCGATCTTGACTCATTAGGATTCCCTATGCCATTGCTATGTTCCCTTATACTTTGATTCGTTCTTCATGATCTATTTGACATTCGTTCATTATGATCCATGTAAATAATGCTTGATAAAATTCGTTCGTTACCTTGTAATATTAGTATTCGAATCACCTTACAATTAGAAGGTTCATTTGATTTTGGTGACTAGTTATGAAAACCTTTCTTAATTATATCATGGAAATGTTTAAAGAAAAACTATTTTAAAATGATGTTTACGAATGAGGCGATACCACTTTTAGATGGAATTTTACTATCATTTAAGAAAACTAATTTTAAAGACTACTTTTATGAAAACCGTTATTAAAGACCATTTTTATGAAAACCATTTGATAAAGATTTCTTTAAATAAACCATTTGATTATGAACCTTCGATTATGAACCTTTGACGATGAACCTTGATACTTTGATGACTTGACTTTTGACCCTGATATGATTCCCTTAGTTGACTCATGACTTTCATTGTATGATTGTTATTCTTATTGATCCATTCTGACATTTATTTAAATGTCTCTGCCATGCTATGCTTATGTGTTTGCCATGCTTATTTGAGTTACTTTCTCGTTTCTCTTGCCATGCTAGTTTTGATTTTGTATGATATGATATTCCGTGCCTGAGCTTAACTAGTTCTAGAGGTACTAGGACCATGTCTTTGATGGCACCTTAGGCATGACACTCCCGTAGAGGTGTGATAGATCTACGGCGTTCCCCCCTTATGTATATGTATTTTATCGCGATTCACTATTGGCCAACCTTTATGTGTGCTTAGTCTAGAGCTGACACACATACTTATGTTAGGGAGCGTATGGATGCATCCTAGGTTTTATGTATATGTGATTATGGTGACCAGGTGGTGTGTGCCTTGCACTCCTTCTCACACTATTATTTACTTAGAGGTCTCCCCTCTTCGTATACTTGTATTTGCTCTAGTTTGATTTGATGGATTATGTATGGAGTTCTTATGGCACATCCTTTTATGAACCCTCCTTTGTTTTCATTTATTTTCTTGATTCATTTCTTGTTCAGTTCTCATGCACTTTTGACTCTTAGTTATCTTTGGAATTCGTATTGATTTCATGATTATGCTTTTTTGTTTTGTATTCTTATTTCCATCGTTGCTTATGCTTATTTACCGTTCTGTTATGTTATATATATATCTGTTCACTGGGCTTTTTAAGCTCAGCCGCATTTCTTTTCCTGCGGCAGGTTTTAGTTTGGAAGCTGGGTTATGAGTGGAGAGTATTTTGGACTTAGAAGACCTTGATAGTCATTCCGGATTAGAGATGACTAGAAGCGATTATATTTAGACTTAGTACTTATTGTAATTCTCATTGTAACCTTGTATCTTCAGAGTTTTCCCTTGTAACCATTGGAATTCATTTCGTATTATTTATGTCATATGCTTGTGTTTGATTTGATATGTCACCATAACGTAATACTTCTACCCTTTTCGGGTTGGGGTGTTACAATTATGGTATCAGAGCAACAGGCTGCGACTTGTAATACATTTACCCTTGGCCTGTGAAGTTTGGACCATTAAGTTTCAACTGTAGGCGCTCATAAGACAACATTTGAAAATTTGCTTTAGGATTTCCCCGTAGGAACTTAAGTTGTTACCGGTGAGGAATGGGTAGATTAGGACATCTATGTAAGTAGCATTGCTTCCGCATTACTCTGATTCGTGCCTTTGCCTTTAGCTAAGCCTTATAAGAACATTTGTTTCAGGATCTAGAAAGTTTTGCAACATAAGCCTAGTAACTAAGTAAGTTTGAAATTCTTGAGAAATACATGGATACCTTGCACCATTTAAGTTTCACTTCCTAATTTTGATCTCCACTTTCGATCTGTTTGATAAACAGTTTGATACCATTCCGACCATCCAGATGGTCATTCAACCATAATGTGTTTGACACATTCTATTAATTCATTACTCATGTCGGATATGAAGTGTATCATCTGATACTACTTAATTCTGCGTAATCCATTACTACTCCTATGAGAACCCTGGTAATTATCAACCCCGAATATAGGAAGTTTTGTCCCCTTCTTTTAAATGATTGAACCTTGTCTGCCAACCAGTTCCTTTGGAAGGATATGGTTAAATACTATCTCAGTACGAAATTGTTAACTAAGCATGATGATGCTGATAACTAATATTCCATACAATCTCACTTTTGACGGTTATACGATGTTCGTGTTACCAATGATACACACCCTACCTGCCCCTTATGCTAGAAAGCTAAACAAAATTCCGACACTTTGAACTGTTCGTTTATTTATCTCGACACAATGATGAACCATGTACTTGACCTAGACATATGAGCTACCCGTCTGGCTTGACGACCGTATTCGATCTACGAATCCATTTACTTTTGATATAGTTGATTTTGAGGTCTTTTGGTTATGGATTTGCTGGCTCTTCATAAAGCTACCAAATACTACCATATCTGATATAAGACTTTTAGCAATCTATTTTTCACCCTACTTTTGTTATGATGACTCTCAACCGCTTAAATCTGTTAAGATTATTGTTGCTATGGAAGCACATACTCCGATCTCATTTGATTGTCAAGTTCTCCTGACACCTATTAGTATCCACCCTTAGAAGCTCCGACATTGGAAGTATTCGTTGTACAAAATTTTTCCTGTGTTTTCTGATGAACCTCTTGGGATTCTCTCCTGCTTTGGAAGTAGAGTTAGCATTAAATTGATCCCAATTGACGAAACCATGATGCCATAGAAGTTGAGAGATTAAAAGAAGCTGATGAAATATGATTTTCTTCACCCTAGTGTTTATCCTAGGATTTTTCTGTTGGCTCATGAAGAAGAAAGAGGGAAGTATGTGACGGCGTATCGACTATCGTGAACTTAATCGTATCACTATCCGAAATCATTATCATTTCCGCGTATCAATGATTGATTCGGTCTATCTTTGAAACTCCGTATCAGACGACCTCATTTAAGGTTTGAAGGACTGAAGAAGCAACCACAAGAACTTTTAAGAAAGGAGTTGACTAACTAAGAGTAACCTCCGTGAAGCATTTCAGTTTATTCGTGAAGAGGAAGATAGGTGGTATGAAGTAGATGTGAAGTCTCCCTGAGGCGATTCATGAAGCTGCTTTTGTACTCATTATGATCATTATGAGTTTTAAATGATGCCAATTGTATTGGCTAATAGAATCATGTTTTAGCGAGTAGTGGGACAATTGTCATAGTATGACAGTGTGTTTGTGCTCAGAGACGAATGAGGAATATATGGACCATTTTCGTATTGAGTAGAATGACCCCTGTGTTCTGGAGGAATAGGTTTGATTGGTGTTCGGAGATTGTTGAAGACAGCACTACCAGGCATCTTGCGATGACAAAGTTTTTCATGGAAAGGACCAAGATTGAAGACCGTTATTAGAGTTAGGAACCTTGTAGAAGAGTAGTAGAAGATGTTCGTGACCGGCGTTACCATGGAAGAAGCATACAAGAAGGAATTCACGTGTCCAGAAGAGGTGTCGAAGGCTTGAGGGACCAGACTCAAGTTTATGATTCCTTTCCACCCTATGATCATATGGACAGACGTAGACAGACTACTTGGAATCGGAAGAGATTTGGAATCACGTATTTGAATGAATAAATTTGAAGCGAACATTTGTGTTTGGGGGAGTTGATTCTGTGAAGGATGAAGCCATTGATGACGTAATTCACTTCCTCTTAACCTACTTAAATTTCCATTACTTGATGAGAGGATCCTTCGAACGAATTATGTTCCCTATTAGAAATTCCGTTCTATGTTCGTTATGCGATGGTTTTGTTATGAGAACTATGATAAATTGTGGAAGACCTGACGCTATTAACAACGTACCTTATTTTCGATTGACATTCTAAGATTTTTGTCACTCTTGCGAGTAGTTCGTTCTCCTCTTAGTTATGTTGTTTGATTGTGATGACCTCTGAGACTGTAGAAGGATTAAGATAAGTTGTTTTGTTCACGACTTGAGATAAAGTATGACCATCATGAGGGCATATTTATATGATACCAGTATTATGACGTCTGGCCAACGTGATAATACTTACATCATATAACGTGCACTTGTTGTGGGCATAGGATATTTCGAGAAGTGCCTTAGAGCTTTAGAAATTCTGATAACTGTTTGAGATTATCTGCGTTAGTGAGACCTTAGGTTCATTCTACCTATACGCGTAATCTTGATACGTGCTAAACAGTCAACTATTTTCAACCACGGATGTGGTCAAATAAAGTCAAACCAATTTGGGCACAATCTCCCTGGAGTATAGTGTTTTCCCGGGTCGTTATATCCCAGCGAAGTGTGAAATTGTGTTTAAAAACGAATTGTGATCAAGTGTTATTGAATGGAAAAGGGGTTTTGAATATTTGGACTAAGGAAATAAGAGAGAATAGCTTAAATAAGCTATATGAACAAAAACTAGAAATTAGAAAACCTAAAAATGTAAAAGGAATTTAAAAACGTACGTTTAGTTTAAATAAACGTAAACGTACAAAATAAAAAGTGAAAATGAAGAAATATTAATCCTAAAAATATGAAAATGACTTTTTTATAAACCTAAAGATAAAAGAAAATTATAGGAAAAAGAAAATTATTTTTTTAGACTTTTTATTTATTTTTTTATTAATTAAAAACTATTTTTAACTATTTAAAAATACCCTAAAATACAAGAAATTATAAAAATGACCTAGAAAAATGAAATTATAACTTAGACAAATTTAAAATATTATAAAACTAATTTTAAAACTGAAAATGTATTTTTTCTGCTTTTTATCTATTTATTATTAATTAATTATTATTTTAAATACTTTTTAACTAATTTAAATTCTAATAAATACTAAACAAACAAAGAAAAATCTGAAATTTTTTATAGAATTATTAAATAAATACAGGAGCCTAAGAAAATTATAAAAACACTAAGTGCTTAAGAAAAATAAGCTAATAAGCAATAAGCTTCTTAAATAGAAGCTATCACTTTTTTTTATTTTTGGATTTTTCTGGTTTTTATTTTGTAAATCTATTTAACTACTAAAAATAAGAAACTTTTGTGAAAACAACTTTTACAAAGCTTAAAAATAAGCAAAATGGCCACTAAAAGCTCTAACAGTTGACTTTTTGTTGACTTAAGCTAGAAATGAGCCTCTGTGGGGTCCACAGTGGTATCTTTGGGTGCAAATAAGTGAGATGGACTGATATGAAGCCAAAACAACAAATTAATACCACTGGTAAGCAATAAGCAACCAAATAAGCAATTGGATATCTTGTTTCAACTCAGAAACTGGGACAGAAAAGGAGGGCAATTCCAAGTGGGTCCCAGAGGGTCTGAGGTCAAAACAATGGTTGGAATGTAGAGAGGGGTAGGAGGGGGGTTGAAAGGACCAAGGAGGGGGGGCTTTGGACCACTGTGTAGGCCTGTGGAGTCTACAACAGTTGGGGTTGTGGGATGGTGGTGCTGCTGCAGCAGGGGAGATGAATGCCCCTGCAGCTGTGTTTGGGAGGGTGTGGGGCCCTCTAAAAAAATTGCAAAAATATTGTGATTGTGGATTCCTGAAGTTAAGGTGGTAGACTACAACATGTAGAGATTTCAAAGCCTAGATCCAAACACAAAATTCACTAAAATTCATGCCATTTTGAGATTTTCTGCACAAAGAGTAATTTGACTTTTTGAGATTATCACTTGATTTGACTAAAATGAACTTAGATCCTATTTTACTGATTGATATGGATGTTTTAGGCTAGGTTAGGGCCAAATTTACCTAAACCACTCAAATATGATTAGTTATGGGGCATATGCCACACTTTAACCAATCAGAGAGGGTGTACATTGGCTGTAGCTATTGATTTTGACTTTTTGATGCTTAAACTTGTATCTAAGTCTTGTTCTGAGTTTGTGTGATACTAAGTGATGTATGAGCAGAAGAAACAACAACTACAACAAGCTGATCTCACAGAAGCAAACAAATCCAAACACTAGCTTATGCAAACAGATTACTAAGAAACTTAAAAAACTATGATTAAAACTACAATTATGAATCAGAAACTATTAATATAGCTATAAGAGAGTAAAATGAACTAAATTAAACTACTATTAATGGCTAAGATGGAACTTGAATTGAAAAGGGATTTTGCTTACAACTTCTTGCAATCCTGCCAAATCATGAACCAAGAACCAAGGAAACCTTTCCTAGCATCCCCTATAGGATTCTAACCCAGGGCCATCCCTTATGCACCCTGCTCCAGCAATAAACTCCATGATCATCAATTGTTGACTTTCTTTGACTTTTTTTTTGTATTTCTGAATTTTTATAACTAAACTTGTTTTAATTGTTACTAATAGCTTAAATAAGCTATATGGGAGCTTATGTGACCCTGAGAGTCCATTTCATTACACTATAACAACAAATGAACTTAATGATGATTTTGAAATTGAAGCAGAATTGCATAAGTTGAAACAGTTAAGGAAACTTGAAATTACTTGATTGAAAAGAGTTGAAATACACTTAGAAAACTTGATACATTGCTTAAGAGCTTTAAAATTACACTAGAAATTTAATTTGCATAATACGACATACATAAACTAAAATTAACTAGCTATCCTTCATCCTTGCTTCTCTCCCTTCTTATAGATCACAATTAGGGTTTTTGACACCCCATTGACTTTTCCCAGCAATAATCTTGGCCTTTGGATGCTAGAAATTCAATCTTGGCCGTTAACTGATTTTGGCGCCAAAACTCTAATAATAGCAAAGTACTGATTTAGCGTGTTTTAGTGGGATTATGTTGGACTGGGGTGATGTTTAGTGGGGTTTCAGAGATTAGAGGTGATGATGAAGGGGGTAGGGTTGCTATGGCAGATGCACGTGTGTACTGGTTTTGCAGACAATGGTGTGCACGTGAAGGTAAAAGGGAGAAGGGTGGTTTGACTGTTTGACCCATGTTTTATTTCTTTTCTTTGTTTGGCCTGGGTCAAAAGGAAGGGGGGTTCATGGGATAGGGCTGGGGTTTGGGTTTTGTTTATTTTTGGGCTTTGGTGGACTAAGGGTTAGGATTAGTGTAATGGGTTGGGTTGGTTAAGGTTTAGGGGTTGGATTGGGTAGAAGATAAAATTAAATCCGGGTTTAAGTAATGAAAATGGGATTTAATTTTAGGGACCGCTTGTGTATTATTTGGATTTTAAGGGGGGTGGACTTGTAATTTCCACAAAGATATCAAAAGGACCATAAAGCAATATTTTCCATTTTAAAACACCCGGGGACCATAAATGTCATTTTTCAAAACCCCAGGGACTACTTTTGACAACTTTTGAAATTCGAGGGACTAGACTTGCCATTTATGCAAACTTTGTTCATTTTTCACTGTTTTTAATCATTTTGCATTTGAAACACATAAAAACACAATCAAATGATATTTTCTGCATTTTGAAGCATATTTGCATGTTTTTAAATGTTTTTGTAGTCTAAATGTGATAGAAATGATGAGTATTTAGACACTCATCAATCCCCCACACTAAACTATTGCTAGTCCCTAGCAATTATTTATGAAGATTTAATGGATTTTTCTCTTTACCAGATATCCATCATTTCTGGAGTAGCCAAATGTTTCAGTTCAAGTAAGAACTATGGTACACTGATAACCATGTGATTTTGAGCAAACCACCAGCTGCCAACGGTTTTGATTTGTCTTTACCAGAAGCCGTTTGCTTCTGGACTAGCCAACTCTTAGATAAATTATCAATATTATCTTTGGTGAGCTGATTACCAATTATGGTTTTTCCACTGCCTTTACCACAAGCCATAACCTTGCGGGCTAGCCAACTCTTCACTTTTAAGGATATGGTGAGTCGAATACCATACAATTTTGGGCAAATTGCAAGCCGTCAACGGATTTGAGAAATCTTTACCAAGAGCCGTTTGCTCTCGGATTAGCCAATCCTTATGTGGGTAAGACATGGCGGACTGATAACCATTTATTGCGTTCTAAGTGAGAAAGAAAAAAAAAATTTAAATTTTGGCTAAAATGGGGGTACTAGATGGTACGTTTGATTAAATTCGCTAGAATTCCCCCCCACACTTAGAACTGAATATTGCCCTCAATATTCAAAGTACCGGTTGTTAAACCAACACTTAGAACGTAAAAAGGAAATATTAATAGCCATTTTATTTTATATACATACACACTTTTTTTTTTTTTTTTTTTTTACTGAAAATTTTCCATATATACAACATGTGGGGCATCTCCCCCACACTAGGGTGGTAGAAAATAGAAAGAAGTCAGAAATATGGGTGAAAACCCATATGGTGCTTGAGTTTTTGATCACCGAGTCACTAGCTTGACTCGACCCCGAATTGAATTGATTTCTCCCGAACAGTCAGGTTTGTCACTCAAGCTAACCGCTTGTGAACGGCCAACCGTAACAAAGGGTTCCTGAACAGCCCGGGAGAAAAATCAATTTAAAAGTCTATGGGGAAGTAAGTGGAAGAGACCATCTCTCCCACATTAGGTGGTAGAAAAGAGAAAGAAAACAGAGACACGGGTGAGAACCCATGTTTTGCTAATGTTTTTGATCACTGAGTCACTAGCTTGACTCGACCCCGAATTCATTGGTTCATGGGGAAAGTTTGGAGATCCGGGACAACCATGGGTGGTATGTCCTCTCCAAAGTAATGTTTCAACCGATGGCCATTCACTTTAAAGTTAGGTCCGTCAGCTTGAGATAACTCAACGGTACCATATGGATAAACTTTTGTGATAGTGAATGGACCAGACCAACGGGATTTGAGTTTACCCGAGAAAATCTTCAATCTTGAATTGAAAAGAAGGACTCGATCCCCAACGTTAAAAACGCGGTTCTTAATTTTTGAGTCATGGATCTTCTTTGTCTTTTCTTTGTAGATCAAAGAGTTCTCATATGCTTGATCACGAAGTTCATTCAATTCATTTATTTGAACTTTCCGGTGATCACCCGCTGTCTGAAGGTCAAAGTTTGCATGCTTGAGGGCCCAGTAGGCTTTGTGCTCAAGCTTAATCGGCAGATGACACGCCTTCCCGTACACAAGCTTGTATGGAGTACACCCGATGGGTGTTTTGTAAGCTGTACGAAAGGCCCAGAGTGCGTCATCTAGCTTATCCGACCAAGATGCACGATTTTCTCCTACGATCCTTTCTAAGATTCTTTTAATTCCTCGATTTGTAACTTCCACTTGCCCACTTGTTTGGGGGTGATACGCGGTAGAAAGACGGTGTGTAACACCATACTTTTGCATGACTTTATCAAACTTGTCATTGCAGAAATGCGTACCACGATCACTAATAATAGCACGTGGAGTTCCAAAATGAGCAAAAAGAGATTTCAAAAATTTCACAACAACTCAGGCATCATTTGTGGGTAAAGCTTTCGCTTCAACCCATTTTGACAAATAGTCAACAGCCACGAATATGTATTTGTTTCCTCGAGATGATGGAAATGGCCTCATAAAATCAATGCCCCATATGTCAAAGATTTCACAAACTTGAATGACATTTTGTGGCATTTCATTTCTTTGTGAAATATTTCCGTGACGTTGACAATCGTCACAAGCTTTGACTATTTCCTGGGCATCCTTGTAAATTGTAGGCCAATAGAAACCGGAATCAAACACCTTTTTGGCGGTGTAGTTGGGATTATGATGTCCCCCAGTAGGTCCAGAATGGCAAGCCTTGAGAATATCGATGGCTTCCTGACCATAAACACACCGCCGGATGACTTGATCCGCACAGATTTTAAACAAGAAGGGGTCGTCCCAGAAATAATGTCTGACATCCTTGAAGAACTTATTCTTCTGTTGGGACGACATCCCTTTCACAACAAAGTTACCCGCATGGTAGTTTGCAAAGTCGGCAAACCATGGGGTAGTAGAATCTCCACGAAAAGCAACCGCACTGAGTGTTTCGAGAGGAAATGTTTCATTTATTTCCTTTTTCTCGAACACATCTTGGTAAGGGTTCTCTAATCGGGATAGATGATCAGCAGCTAGGTTCTCAGCTCCTTTTTTATCACGTATGGTGATATCAAATTCTTGAAGGAGGAGAACCCAACGGAGCAATCTCGGCTTTGCATCTTGTTTTGCAAAGAGATATTTGAGAGCTGAGTGATCCGTATACACCACACATTTGGTCAAGATTAAGTATGGCCGAAACTTCTCAAAGGCATACACCACAGCCAATAATTCTTTTTCTGTAGTGGTGTAATGAGTTTGAGCTTCAGTCATAGTTTTACTTGCGTAGTGGATAGGCTGAAAATGTTTAGCTTTTCGTTGCCCCAGGACTGCACCGATAGCAAAATCACTTGCATCCCACATGAGCTCAAATGGCAAGTCCCAGTCGGGGGCAACTAAAATGGGTGCTTCAGTAAGCTTTTTCTTTAGAGTTTGAAAAGCTTCAACGCACTCAGGAGAGAAGATAAAAGGAGCATCCTTTTCAAGGAGATGAGTCATAGGCCGGGCGATTTTAGAAAAATCTTGTATGAATCTACGATAGAATCCGGCATGACCCAAAAAACTCCTAATACCTTTGACGGTAGTGGGATGAGGTAATTTACTGATGACATCAACTTTAGATCTGTCAACCTCAATCCCACTCTTGGAAATCTTATGGCCGAGGACAATGCCCTCTTTAACCATAAAGTGACTCTTCTCCCAATTTAGACAAAGATTGGTGTCTTTACACCTTTTCAACATGTTTTCTAAATTGGAGAGACATGCTTGGAACGAATCCCCAATGACCGAGAAGTCATCCATAAAGACCTCCATTGTTTTACCGATCATGTCGGTGAATATGGCCATCATACACCTTTGGAACGTGCTCGGAGCATTACATAAGCCAAAAGGCATACGTTTATAGGCAAAAGTTCCATAAGGGCATGTAAAGGTAGTCTTTTCTTGATCTTGCGGATCAATGGGAATTTGGAAGTAACCCGAGAAACCATCAAGGAAACAATAGTACTCGTTTCCCGCTAATCTCTCAAGCATCTGGTCCATGAAGGGTAGAGGAAAATGGTCTTTACGGGTGGCATCATTTAACTTGCGATAGTCAATGCAAACACGCCACCCCGTAACCAATCGAGTTGGAATCAACTCATTTTCTTCATTTGTGACAACAGTAATGCCACCCTTTTTAGGAACGCAATGAATGGGACTAACCCAAGGACTATCCGAGATAGGGTAAATCAATCCGGCATCAAGAAGTTTGAGAACCTCTTGTTTGATAACCTCATGAATTTTAGGATTCACCCTTCTTTGATGTTGAACTGCCGGTTTAAAATCATCCTCCATTAAAATTTTGTGAGTACAAAATTCAGGGTTAATACCCTTGATGTCGGAGAGCTTCCAAGCAATTGCTTGCTTGTGTGACTTCAAAACTTTTATGAGAGCAGTCTTTTCATCCTCACTCAGATTTTTAGCAATTATGACGGGTAATTTATCATCACCCTCCAAAAATGCATACTCGAGATGAGGTGGTAAGTCCTTAAGTTCGACCTCAGGAAATTCATCGTTTTTCTCAACCGATTTGATTTCCTCTTTATGAAGTTTTTGTGGAAGAACAGGAGGAAGAGAGGGATCTTCATTTAACATCTTCTCAATGAGAAGGATATCCCCCTCCAGGTCAATCTCTTGGTTATCAATTCCATCGGGAACCGAATCACTTTTGAGAAAGGCCTCGATTTCCTCTAAGATGAAGTCACTTCCCTCAAACGGAGTGAGAGAAGGAGAAGAATTGGCGATTATAGGTTCAGAAGATGGAGTGGGATCACCACTCGAAGAATTATGAACATAACCAAGAACTTCTTGAGAATACTCCTCTGAAGCAACATCAATGACATCTATTCGGTTAACCGATTCAGAGTCATAATTTGAGGAGTACCTCGAAGTTTGATCGAGGTTAAAAGTGACTGCTTCATTATCCACACGAAGAGTTATTTTCTCTTCGAAAACATCAATTAGAGCACGGCCCGTCCTTAGGAATCCTCTTCCAAGAATGAGAGGAACCCTTGGATCAGCATCAAATTCGACAACAACGAAGTCAGCCGGAAAATGGAACTTTCCTACTTTCACGAATACATCTTCGGCAATGCCGAGTGGACGAGTGATAGAACGATCTGCAAGCTCAAGAGTCATGCAGGTAGGAGTAAGTCCAGGAAGAGAAAGTTTCTTCCATACTGAATTAGGCATCAGGTTAATGCTAGCGCCAAGATCGGCCAAGGCGAAGCATTCACCCATTCCTGGAAAAACACACGGGATAAGAAATTTTCCAGGATCTCCAAGCTTCTCGGGAAGCTTCTTTAAAATTACTGCAGAGCAATTCTCGTTTAAAGGAGTTTTTGCCATTTCGTACAATTTTTCCTTGTTGCTTAACAAGTTCTTGATCATTGATGCAAATTTGGGCATCATGATGATAGCATCCGCAAGGCTTATGTCAAAGTGCAAATCTTGAAAGATTTGATAGAACTTGTCCATTTGGTGACTAGCCTTTTCACGGAGCTTTTGCTCATTGAGTCGTGATGGATAAGGTATTGAAGGTTTGGATTTAGGGATCTCAACGGGAGTTTCAACAGTTTCAAATACAACTCCGGGGTTGAGTTTGGTTTTCGGGATATCCTGAGGTTGGACGTTTTTGGTACCTCCGTTATTAGTAGGAAGTACATTGTCCTTGGTCACCTCAGGTTCACGTTCCACTACCTTAGGAAGAGAAGAAGCGGTAGTGGGAATCTCGGGTCCATCATAAGCTTTGCCACTGCGTGTGGTGATAGCTTTAAGTTCACCCTTTGGGTTGACCACAGTATTACCCGGGAGACCTCCCGAGGTAGAAGGTGGAGTGAGATGGCTTATGAGATTAGAAAGCATACTCTCGATGTTGCTTTGAGATTGTTCCATTTTGTTGTTTGTAGCCATAAGCTCACTTTTCAGCTCATTACCCTGCTTGGTTATTGTGGATTGTAAATCATTCCTCAAAGTGAAGATTTGATTTTGCATTGCCTTTAGTTTGGAATCATTAACCTTGATATAGTTATTGAGTTCACTTGAAGGCGGTTCTTGGTAATGAGGAGCTGAATACCCTTGATTACCCCTTGGGGGTGGGTATTGATTGATCGGGGCATGAAATTGATTTTGCGTGTTTTGCCCTCTTTGCTGATTAGGATTAAACCTATTTGGATTGTTGGGTTGAGGAAATCCGGGTGGTCCATTTTGAGGACGGTAGTTTGGATCTACTTGAGGACGGTATTGGTTACCTCCTTGGTTGGAACTACCGGCTATTGCATTAATTTCAAATGTACCATCGGTGGCAGTACAATTATAATATGCATGTGGACCACCACAAGTGACACAAACTTCTACCTTTTTGACTTCGGCAGGTTGAGAAGTTTGCGGAGAAGAGGGAGAGGAAACTTTCTGTGTGGTGAGAACCAAGGATTTTATAACCTTCGTGAGTTCGTCAAGTCTAGCATCGGTGCTAGACTGACTCACGGATGATGAGGTAGAAGGACCAACACTCATTTGGGAAACAACCGGTTTGCTTCGTGGAGTGCGGACCTTAGACTTGTTCTCGATGATTGCTAAAGCATCCTTTGTGGTTCGATTCAAGAAATTTCCTCCAGCTGAGGAATTGAGAGATTCTTGATCAGCTGAGTTCACACCATTGTAGAAAGTGTTGAGTTGCATCAACTCAGAGAAACCATGATGCGGACATTTGCGAAGCATTTCTTTATAACGATCCCATGCTTCACTAAATGATTCATCGAATTTTTGTGTAAATTTCATGATTTCGTTCTTAAGACTCGTGGTTTTGGAAGGTGGGAAAAATTCATTCACGAACTTCTTAACCAAATCTTCCCATGTTACAATCGATCGAGGGGGTTGTTTATCAAGCCAAATCCGGGCAGCCCCATCGATGGAAAATGGGAAAAGAAGAAGTTTGATTGCCTCTTCAGGGACATTTTTGCATTTGATGGTAGACGTGATTTTGTTAAACCATCGAATGTGATCTTGAGGATCGTCCCTTTCAAAACCATAGAATTGACGCGAGGTTACAAGATTTATTAACCCCGTCTTGAGTTCAAAATTCTCGGCCACGATGGCCGGAACAACGATAGCATCTCCGTAACCCTCGATGGGTGCTTGGAGAAGCTCATTCATAGTCGGCTCAGCCGCCATGAGAATAGGAATAGCACGAACCTCGGGTTCGACTATTGAAGAAGAACGTCTACGTCTACGACCTCGTCTTCGAGGAATGTTGCCAAGCTCACGTAACGGGCTCGTAGACCTAGAAGAACGCGTGCGCATGCACTAGAACACAACTCTAAGAAGCCCCAGAGTCGAGAGAATTATGAAAAAGGATGGAAGATTCTTTTTATTTTTGAAAAGTGAAAATGAAAACAAATCCAATTAAAACAAGATCGAGAGAAAACACAAGTGAACTTAAACCAATAATCACAAGATGAATGGCTTCTTTGAAAAAGGTACACCACTCACAAGGATACAAAGGCAAGTTTTAATCTTTAGTTTGGGAACTTATTATGGTCGTACCCCCAGTTAGGTAGTACTCTGTCTTGGTTCTCGATGGTAATTTTTTTATTGTTATTTATTATTAACAAAGAAAACGGAAAATGTTTTTGGGTTTTTATCTTTTATATATATAGAAACAAAAGAAAAATATTTTTGTGTTTTATATTTTTATGGATGATTGAAATACGATATTTTTGGTACTCGATCCGTTAAACGAATTAACTTCACGAGTGTTTTGCTTTATATATGGTGAATATACAAGAGATGGAAGATATACACAGATTGGGTTTCAAAAACACGATACTGCAAAACGTTTAAAACACGCAACACACCTCCCCGGCAGCGGCGCCAAAATTTGATACGTGCTAAACAGTCAACTATTTTCAACCACGGATGTGGTCAAATAAAGTCAAACCAATTTGGGCACAATCTCCCTGGAGTATAGTGTTTTCCCGGGTCGTTAAGTCCCAGCGAAGTGTGAAATTGTGTTTAAAGACGAATTGTGATCAAGTGTTATTGAATGGAAAAGGGGTTTTGAATATTTGGACTAAGGAAATAAGAGAGAATAGCTTAAATAAGCTATATGAACAAAAACTAGAAATTAGAAAACCTAAAAATGTAAAAGGAATTTAAAAACGTACGTTTAGTTTAAATAAACGTAAACGTACAAAATAAAAAGTGAAAATGAAGAAATATTAATCCTAAAAATATGAAAATGACTTTTTTATAAACCTAAAGATAAAAGAAAATTATAGGAAAAAGAAAATTATTTTTTTAGACTTTTTATTTATTTTTTTATTAATTAAAAACTATTTTTAACTATTTAAAAATACCCTAAAATACAAGAAATTATAAAAATGACCTAGAAAAATGAAATTATAACTTAGACAAATCTAAAATATTATAAAACTAATTTTAAAACTGAAAATGTATTTTTTCTGCTTTTTATCTATTTATTATTAATTAATTATTATTTTAAATACTTTTTAACTAATTTAAATTCTAATAAATACTAAACAAACAAAGAAAAATCTGAAATTTTTTATAGAATTATTAAATAAATACAGGAGCCTAAGAAAATTATAAAAACACTAAGTGCTTAAGGAAAATAAGCTAATAAGCAATAAGCTTCTTAAATAGAAGCTATCACTTTTTTTATTTTTGGATTTTTCTGGTTTTTATTTTGTAAATCTATTTAACTACTAAAAATAAGAAACTTTTGTGAAAACATCTTTTACAAAGCTTAAAAATAAGCAAAATGGCCACTAAAAGCTCTAACAGTTGACTTTTTGTTGACTTAAGCTAGAAATGAGCCTCTGTGGGGTCCACAGTGGTATCTTTGGGTGCAAATAAGTGAGATGGACTGATATGAAGCCAAAACAACAAATTAATACCACTGATAAGCAATAAGCAACCAAATAAGCAATTGGATATCTTGTTTCAACTCAGAAACTGGGACAGAAAAGGAGGGCAATTCCAAGTGGGTCCCAGAGGGTCTGAGGTCAAAACAATGGTTGGAATGTAGAGAGGGGTAGGAGGGGGGTTGAAAGGACCAAGGAGGGGGGGCTTTGGACCACTGTGTAGGCCTGTGGAGTCCACAACAGTTGGGGTTGTGGGATGGTGGTGCTGCTGCAGCAGGGGAGATGAATGCCCCTGCAGCTGTGTTTGGGAGGGTGTGGGGCCCTCTAAAAAAATTGCAAAAATATTGTGATTGTGGATTCCTGAAGTTAAGGTGGTAGACTACAACATGTAGAGATTTCAAAGCCTAGATCCAAACACAAAATTCACTAAAATTCATGCCATTTTGAGATTTTCTGCACAAAGAGTAATTTGACTTTTTGAGATTATCACTTGATTTGAGTAAAATGAACTTAGATCCTATTTTACTGATTGATATGGATGTTTTAGGCTAGGTTAGGGCCAAATTTACCTAAACCACTCAAATATGATTAGTTATGGGGCATATGCCACACTTTAACCAATCAGAGAGGGTGTAAATTGGCTGTAGCTATTGATTTTGACTTTTTGATGCTTAAACTTGTATCTAAGTCTTGTTCTGAGTTTGTGTGATACTAAGTGATGTATGAGCAGAAGAAACAACAACTACAACAAGCTGATCTCACAGAAGCAAACAAATCCAAACACTAGCTTATGCAAACAGATTACTAAGAAACTTAAAAAACTATGATTAAAACTACAATTATGAATCAGAAACTATTAATATAGCTATAAGAGAGTAAAATGAACTAAATTAAACTACTATTAATGGCTAAGATGGAACTTGAATTGAAAAGGGATTTTGCTTACAACTTCTTGCAATCCTGCCAAATCATGAACCAAGAACCAAGGAAACCTTTCCTAGCATCCCCCATAGGATTCTAACCCAGGGCCATCCCTTATGCACCCTGCTCCAGCAATAAACTCCATGATCATCAATTGTTGACTTTCTTTGACTTTTTTTTTTTGTATTTCTGAATTTTTATAACTAAACTTGTTTTAATTGTTACTAATAGCTTAAATAAGCTATATGGGAGCTTATGTGACCCTGAGAGTCCATTTCATTACACTATAACAACAAATGAACTTAATGATGATTTTGAAATTGAAGCAGAATTGCATAAGTTGAAACAGTTAAGGAAACTTGAAATTACTTGATTGAAAAGAGTTGAAATACACTTAGAAAACTTGATACATTGCTTAAGAGCTTTAAAATTACACTAGAAATTTAAATTGCATAATACGACATACATAAACTAAAATTAACTAGCTATCCTTCATCCTTGCTTCTCTCCCTTCTTATAGATCACAATTAGGGTTTTTGACACCCCATTGACTTTTCCCAGCAATAATCTTGGCCTTTGGATGCTAGAAATTCAATCTTGGCCGTTAACTGATTTTGGCGCCAAAACTCTAATAATAGCAAAGTACTGATTTAGCGTGTTTTAGTGGGATTATGTTGGACTGGGGTGATGTTTAGTGGGGTTTCAGAGATTAGAGGTGATGATGAAGGGGGTAGGGTTGCTATGGCAGATGCACGTGTGTACTGGTTTTGCAGACAATGGTGTGCACGTGAAGGTAAAAGGGAGAAGGGTGGTTTGACTGTTTGACCCATGTTTTATTTCTTTTCTTTGTTTGGCCTGGGTCAAAAGGAAGGGGGGTTCATGGGATAGGGCTGGGGTTTGGGTTTTGTTTATTTTTGGGCTTTGGTGGACTAAGGGTTAGGATTAGTGTAATGGGTTGGGTTGGTTAAGGTTTAGGGGTTGGATTGGGTAGAAGATAAAATTAAATCCGGGTTTAAGTAATGAAAATGGGATTTAATTTTAGGGACCGCTTGTGTATTATTTGGATTTTAAGGGGGGTGGACTTGTAATTTCCACAAAGATATCAAAAGGACCATAAAGCAATATTTTCCATTTTAAAACACCCGGGGACCATAAATGTCATTTTTCAAAACCCCATGGCCTACTTTTGACAACTTTTGAAATTCGAGGGACTAGACTTGCCATTTATGCAAACTTTGTTCATTTTTCACTGTTTTTAATCATTTTGCATTTGAAACACATAAAAACACAATCAAATGATATTTTCTGCATTTTGAAGCATATTTGCATGTTTTTAAATGTTTTTGTAGTCTAAATGTGATAGAAATGATGAGTATTTAGACACTCATCAAATCTGCTTTCATCGTCATGTGATTTGATACGTTTGGATTCTCGACACGCGTTTTGCTGACCTCTGCGCTTCCAATAAAAATCTTAGATACTGTTGTAAGGCTTCCTGCCGGTTGATGTTATTGACAATCTGTTTTCTGTACGTTCTCATCTGGTTTGTCTAATCAAATTCTATGGACGGCATACCCGTCAAATCCTACGTATATCCTGTATCTCTCCCGAGGGAATACGATCATTATCTATTACGTTGGCATATTATTCTTTTGATCTAGATTCAGTATGGTATGTCCTTTCTGAAGGAACCGAAGCTATTCTTGGTTAACAAGATAGAGTCATGAGAAATCAGTCATTCGCATTTCCGTTCCTGGTCCTTTGTACTTCCGTTTCGTTTCACTTCAATTTTCGAGGACGAAAATTTTCTTTTAGAGGGGAAGAATTGTAAAACCCCAAAATTACCACAATCTGAAATGACCAAAATACCCTCTGAATTTGAAATTTTAAGAATTATTGAAATACGCTATAAATTAAAACTTGAGTTATACAACATGTTATGATTCCAAACTATACGATATGAACATATAACCTAAAGTAAATACGACATGATACAAGAACTGATAAATCAGAGTATGGCACATTTAAGAAAGTTCATGTGGGTCGAAACTAATAAAACATTCGCAAGTTTTTCTTTTTATTTAGTTGTGTTCTTTGGGCCGAAATTCTTTTATCACATTAGTGCAAGTCCTTGGGCCTTAATCTTTGAAATTACCAAACAAATATTGGCCCATACCCTCATCAAAATAGTCGGTTCCCATTTTTTTCTATAAGCCGATTATTTGTGGCCTTTGAAAACCCTAAAAACTCTATCATAATAGCCGACTATTGCTGCTGCTCCTCTTTCTCTTCTGTTCGACCAAAAACACAGCAGGAAAGGAGGCTTTCTTGTGTTCTTAAATTGGTGTTGTAGGCGTGTGGGTTCTTGATTCGAAGTGGTGATCGATCGTGGGTTCTTGGTAGTCCATTCGAAGGCTTTTGTCAAGGGAAATCGGCTGGTAATTGTGATGTTCGATCTTGCCCTTGTTCTTTCTCTTTTGTCACGCTTCAAGGGTAAACCATTTCATCTTTGATTCTTGATTCATACTTGTCATTCTTGTCAAATTGAATACAAATAATATCTTAAAAGAAAGCTTCATAAGAATCATAACTTGTGACCACATAAAATCATGATCTGGAAACACTATATCTCGAACTATAGCTACTGTTTTGATTCGAACCATTAAACACAGGTTAAAACCTTGTTAGGGTCGACCTAGATCTGTCCTAAACCAACCATAATCGCTTTGTATCAAAAGAATAAAGATTGGAATGTAAAAACCCTAAATATTTGCATGAAATCATGAAACAGTGCTGTCCAGAAACAAATTGTCCAACTTAAATCGATTGTATAAAAATGATATGAACGTGCTTCTGGGATTTTTTGGAGTCTAAAATTAAGTTCAATGAAATATCTATCTGGGAAAATTAATCTTGTGAGTTTTAGAGGTCGGGAAGGCAGCTTTTTAATTTTTAGAAAATTAAGTGTCAAATCGAATTCGTATGTCTGGAAAAACAGTCCGTGTTTATGATTTTTAGTTTTCAAACCGTGTCGAATTAGAAGGTTTCTTTTGAACTGAGTCATATTATATATGTCAAGTAATAACTGGAATTTTTGTAAATTTTTATGAATTTATCTGAAGGGGTAACAAAGTGTAAACTTGTCGGGTGTTTAATCAGATACGATTCTGGAATATGTTATGGAAATGGATTTTTCATTCATACCTATATAACTTAATAAAATCTGGAAAAATTACATAAAATACTTAAGACATTGAGGAACGTGTGTGAATTTTTATAGATTTTATTTCGAAGTATTAATGTGATTCATAAGTTATTTGAAACGTGTTAAATTTGTATGTATAAAAGACTGTTAAGGGTTAAAAGGATTAAAATGGTGCTATGTGTTTATTTTCTAAACTAAAGGGTTTAAATTGTCATTCTTTTAAAATAAAGGACCTAACTTGTGAAAACCTGTAACTTTATAGTAATTACATTTTATACCCTAATTTTATAAGAATTGCATATCAATCCCTAAACTTGTGATAATTACATAATAAACCCTAAAACTTATGAAAACTACACTATGAACCCTAAACTTACATAAATGGCATTATGAACCTTAAATTATCAATATGGTCATCTTTAATACTTTTAAATTGATTAAATGATAAACTTGAATGTTTATGACTAATATTTCTAAATATGGAAACTTGCTATTTTTGGAAAGTTGCTAAATATGGAAAGTTACCTAAAATGGAATGAAAACTAAAATGAAACCTATATGATTAAGAAATCTATGAAACTTATAAGTAAACTTATAATTCGTGTAGATTCGCTGAAGAAGGAGTTGTTTCCGATCCTTATGTTTCTAGTTGTGTGTTCACTTGCGGTCTAAGGTACAGATATTCTACCCTTTTTCAGTAAGGGTGCTTTCGCTCTCATGACTTTCTCGATCTTGACTCATTAGGATTCCCTATGCCATTGCTATGTTCCCTTATACTTTGATTCGTTCTTCATGATCTATTTGACATTCGTTCATTATGATCCTTGTAAATAATGCTTGATAAAATTCGTTCGTTACCCTGTAATATTAGTATTCGAATCACCTTACAATTAGAAGGTTCATTTGATTTTGGTGACTAGTTATGAAAACCTTTCTTAATTATATCATGGAAATGTTTTGAGAAAAACTATTTTAAAATGATGTTTACGAATGAGGCGATACCACTTTTAGATGGAATTCTACTATCATTTAAGAAAACTAATTTTAAAGACTACTTTTATGAAAACCGTTATTAAAGACCATTTTTATGAAAACCATTTGATAAAGATTTCTTTAAATAAACCATTTGATTATGAACCTTCGATTATGAACCTTTGACGATGAACCTTGATACTTTGATGACTTGACTTTTGACCCTGATATGATTCCCTTAGTTGACTCATGACTTTCATTGTATGATTGTCATTCTTATTGATCCATTCTGACATTTATTTAAATGTCTCTGCTATGCTATGCTTATGTGTTTGCCATGCTTATTTGAGTTACTTTCTCGTTTCTCTTGCCATGCTAGTTTTGATTTTGTATGATATGATATTCCGTGCCTGAGCTTAACTAGTTCTAGAGGTACTAGGACCATGTCTTTGATGGCACCTTAGGCATGACACTCCCGTAGAGGTGTGATAGATCTACGGCGTTCCCCCCTTATGTATATGTATTTTATCGCGATTCACTATTGGCCAACCTTTATGTGTGCTTAGTCTAGAGCTGACACACATACTTATGTTAGGGAGCGTATGGATGCATCCTAGGTTTTATGTATATGTGATTATGGTGACCAGGTGGTGTGTGCCTTGCACTCCTTCTCACACTATTATTTACTTAGAGGTCTCCCTTCTTCGTATACTTGTATTTGCTCTAGTTTGATTTGACGGATTATGTATGGAGTTCTTATGGCACATCCTTTTATGAACCCTCCTTTGTTTTCATTTCATTTCTTGATTCATTTCTTGTTCAGTTCTCATGCACTTTTGACTCTTAGTTATCTTTGGAATTCGTATTGATTTCATGATTATGCATTTTCGTTTTGTATTCTTATTTCCTTCGTTGCTTATGCTTATTTACCGTTCTATTATGTTATATGTATCTGTTCACTGGGCTTTTTAAGCTCAGCCGCATTTCTTTTCCTGCGGCAGGTTTTAGTTTGGAAGCTGGGTTAATTAGTGGAGAGTATTTTGGACTTAGAAGATCTTGATAGTCATTCCGGATTAGAGATGACTAGAAGAGATTATATTTAGACTTAGTACTTATTGTAATTCTCATTGTAACCTTGTATCTTCAGAATTTTCCCTTGTAACTATTGGAATTCATTTCATATTATTTATGTCATATGCTTGTGTTTGCATTGATAAGTCACCATAACGTAATACTTCTATCCTTTTCGGGTTGGGGTGTTACATGTGATGTCAGAGAAGTAAATGATATTTGACTCTAGTCAAATCTTTGACTGTTTTATTTAACTTTTTTAAACTTTACCCTATTATCACATTTAGTCCTCTAACCTTGAACTTATGCATTCATAGTCCTATCCCACCAAATTAACTAACTTAAAGTCCCAAATTTGTAAAACTAGGCACACTATTTTTCCATCTTATGATCACATAACCAAAAACTTTGTGAAGCAACAATTTTAGAAAGCATGCAAGTACAAATTTAAAAATTTTAAATGTTGTGTCTCCCCCTCAACACTTGTACGAAAATAATATGTGACATGTTAAAAAAAATTGGAACAAAGTGTTGTAAAAGAGGTTTGTACTTGCATTTTTTTTAATATATATTTACAGTGATAGTTTGGATGTTTGACTCATTTAATTGTTTTTGAGAAAATTTTCCAAATCATTTGGAGTCAAACATCTCATACCAATCCGGTGAACCAGATCCACAAATCTTGCATGGGGCAAGGCTTTTGTGAACAGATTCGCCAGTTGGTGTTCAGTTCCCACAAAATATAATTCAACAGTACCCTTTTCCACATGTTCCTTGATAAAATGGTATCGAAGATCAATATGCTTTGACTTGGAATGTTGCACGGTGTTGCATGAAATAGTGATGGAACTCTTGGAATCACAGTACATAGGAATCTTGTTGAAGACGTATCCATAGTCCATCAGTTGTGATCGCATCCAAATGACTTGAGCACAGCAGGCAGACATGGCTACATATTCAGATTCTGTTGATGATAATGATGTACAGTCTTGTTTCTTTGATTGCCAAGAGACGAGCTTGTCACCCAAGAATTGAACTCCCCCTGATGTACTTTTGCATGTGTCTAAGCACCCTGCATGGTCAGCATCTGAAAAAGCTACAAGTGCAAAGGCAGAATCCTTTGGATACCAGATCCCCAAGTTAATGGTTCCCTTTATGTATCTAAGGATTCTTTTTACGGCTGACAAATGCCGCTCAGTCGGTCTAGACTGATATCGGGAGCAAAGATATGTGGCAAATACAACATCCGGTCTGCTAGCTGTGAGATACATGATCGACCCAATCATACTACGATACTTCGTAGGATCAATGGGAGTCCCATGTATGTCAGCATCTAACTTCGGGGATGAGGAGGACATTGGGGTATTATAGGTGTCACAGCTGGTCATACCATACTTTTTCAGGATTTCCTGAGCATACTTTGACTGACTTAAAAATATACCACGGGGCGATTGGTGAACCTGCAGTCCTAGGAAGAACTTCAGCTCACCCATCATAGACATCTCAAAGTTTAGGTTCATTAATTTAGCGAAAGCGTTTGAATATTTTTTATGGGTTGAACCAAAAATAATATCATCCACATATATTTGTACAATGAGAATGTCTTCCCCGTGTGTCTGTATAAATAAAGTCGGGTCAACAGAGCCTTTGGTAAAGTGATTAGCAAGTAGAAATGCAGATAGTTTATAGTACCATGCCCTCGGGGCTTGTTTAAGGCCGTAAAGGGCTTTCTTTAGCCGATATACGTGGTTCGGGTGTTCTTGGTCCACGAAGCCCTCTGGTTATGTGACGTACACCTCTTCACGGAGTTGACCATTCAGAAATGCCGTCTTCACGTCCATCTGGCAAACCGTTATGTTCTTGTGAGCCGCATAAGCCAGGAACATGCGAACTGCCTCGAGCCTTGCAACCGGAGCAAACGATTCTTCAAAGTCGATACCCTCTTCTTGACTGAATCCTTTTGCTACGAGTCAGGACTTGTTATGAATCACTGTACCATCTGCATTAAGCTTATTCTTCCAAATCCATTTCAATCCAACAACATACACTCCATCTGGTCTTTCAACTAATTCCCAAACTTCCAAACATTTGAATTGTTCCAGCTCTTCTTGCATGGATTCAATCCAGTTGTCATATGTAAGGGCTTCTTTGATGTTTTTAGGTTCAGATTGACAGACAGTGAGTGCATACATGCAGTGTTCACCATCTGAGTGGAGTTTTTGTCTTGTCATTACTGGATTGTCAGGATTTCCAATTACGTTTACCAAGGGATGATCTCTTGTCCATTTGTGGGTGGATGGAAAATGTTGAATGTTATTTTGGTGATATGACGAGTCCATATTGCTCGAGGATGATTCTCCTATTTCTGGAATGGTTGGTGGTGGAGCAAATGGATTGAAGAATGCATTCCCGTCATAATATGAAGGTGTGGGAACTTGGTTAGAAGTGGGGGAAGAATCTTCAACTGTAGGTGGAGGTGTTTGAAGCATAGATGATGAGGGTTCAGGTTGAGGTGCATTGTTATCAACTGCTGTAGAAGTAGTTGCAGATTGATCAGGTGCTTGATTTTGGACATGTTGAGCAGCGGAACTGGTAGAAGCATCTGATGCACTATTAACACGAACTTCATCAAACATTGGTGCAAACAAATCTTCCAGATCCTTCCTGTTAAAAGGTAGGGGTGCAGCCGAAGATTCAGAGAAGTTTAGACGGTTATGCTCGGGTTCTAAGCGGTCTTGCTCAGAAGCCATATCCGTGAGTTCATCAAAATTTGCGTGTATAGTCTCTTGAATTTCCCCGGTCCGACGATTCCAAATTCTATATCCCTTAGAATTCTCACAGTAGCCAACGAATATCCCAATGTCTGCTTTAGCCTTAAGTTTACCAAGATCATCTCTATCATTCTTCGGGTAACACAGTGCTCCAAAGACATGAAAGTAGTTGATGTTTGGTTTTCTGCCATGAATGAGCTCATATGGAGTTTTGTTGTGTCGTCTGTTGATCATGCAGCGGTTCTGGGTATAACAGGCAGTATTGACAGCTTCAGCCCATAAGTAATCTGGTAATTGGGCATTGATCAACATTGTTCTAGCTGCTTCCACAAGCGTACGGTTTCGTCTTTCAACTACACCATTTTGTTCGGGAGTGCGAGCAATTGAATATTGATGAACAATCCCATGCTTCTCAGTGTATTCCCGAAGGGTTTGATTCTTAAATTCAGTGCCGTTGTCTGTTCGAATAATCCTGACGGTGTTACGGACTTGAACTTGAATCTTTGTGAGAAATGTGATGACCATTGAAGGAACTTGATCTTTTGTCCGAAGAAAGTAGACCCATGTCCATCGTGAGTAATCATCCACTATCACCAAAATGTACCTTTTCCCGTTTATAGTTTGAACCCGCATTGGACCACACAAATCCATATGTAGCAGCTGGAGGACATGATCTGTGCTGTGTTCTATTTTGGGAGGAAAGTGAGGACGGTGACTTTTCCCTTGTTCACATGCAGAACACAAATGATCTTTGGCATATCTGAATTTGGGTAATCCGTCAACCAATTTATTCCTTGCAAGGTCAGTCATGGTTTTGAAATTGAGATGAGACAATCTTTTATGCCATAACCAAGCCTTTGTGGGATTAGCCTTGGAGAGTAAACAGATAGGAGATGAAGCTGTCATGCCTTTAAAGGATATGGTGTATAGACTGGTTCCCCGTTTTCCTTTCATCAAATCATTTCCTTGAAGATCACGAATGAAGCAAGTTTTCTCCCTAAATGCTACTTCTAATTCTCCGTCACAGAATTGTCCTACTGAGAATAGATTGTGACCAAGGCCTTCAACATAGTATACACGACTGATCTCGATGTTCCCATTAACATAATCTCCATAGCCCATGATTGCTGCGAAGTGATCATTCCCGAACCTGACCGTTCCAATGAACTTTGCGATAAAGTTTGTGAGAAGCTTGAGGTTGTCGGTCATGTGTCAGGAACACCCGCTATCAACAATCCAGAGGACAATTTGAATCACCTGCATCACAGATATTGGAAACAGGTGTAGAATTGGTAACGGTTGGACCCGTTGGGTTAGTAACACAAGATTTAATTATCTTAGGAACCCATGTAAAACTTGCTGTGTTTTGTAACCAACGTTGCCATGTCCAACTAGTCTCAGCCTTTTTCCTAATAAATGCACTAGGTGATTTGATTGTCTTGGGTTTGGCTATGGGTGTATCTATGGTTTGCTCAGAAACTACTAGTGGTGGTTTCCCTAAAATGGACTTGGCAACAGTTTTGAGCCTAGAGGAAGAGCCACTAGTTCATTTCTTTTTTCGTTTCAGCAGAGTTTTAGCAATGCAGTTTTGATGATCACCAGATAATATACTAGCACGACAAACAATACAACTAGCATCAACCATAACATCATCATTAACATTCATAGATTTAACTTCTGTTACATCATTACTAGAATTAGACTTAGAGAAGTTTGATTCTATTCCTGACATTACATGCGTTTTATTCAAACTACTTGCTTTAACTTTAACTTCTGCAGATTTAGATGATCCATTCCTAGGTTTCCGGACTCTACGCTTCTTTTGTTTCTTGTAGGTCTTGGAGTTGCTAGCCTTAGACATGGTATCTAATCCTGTGGAAATTGAAGTAGTTTCATTAGTGGTTAAGTCTGATGCTTGGGGTAATTGCCTTGTCTACTGCATACATCCCTGGGGCAATCTTATAAACTTTTGCTTGGCCTTTGTCTAAACCTCTGATTTTCTTTTTCAGATCAACAATGATGTGTTGGTATTCTTGATTTTTTGAATCAAAAATTCTGTTGAGGCGGACTGTGTCATTTCTGTTTTGAATAATTTCATCCAGATCCTTTTCATATTCAAACAGTTTATGTCTTAAGACATCATTTTCATTTAGATTCTCACTTTCAGAAGTATGACTGTTTTGAAATGACAAAGATGTTTTTAGATGTTGGTAATTTAATTCAAATATGACACTTTGATGTTGACACCAGTCAAGCCTCTTTTGAAGGTTGAAAACTTTATTTTCCACATCATGGTTGATTTGACGAAGATCCTCATTCTCTTTTTCCAAATTATTTATCTCCATTTGCAACAGCTCAACATTTACAGCATGATCATTCACAAGTAACTCATTGCATGACTTATAAAGCGAATTCATTATCACAGAAACAACGTCATAACACAGAACTTTTTCTAAGAGTCGATCATTTTCTTTTGCTAAAGTTTTCTTTTGAAGTTTGTCTTTGAACTTTGTCGTCTTTAGCTTTGAAAATTCTCTTCATAGATGCTACTTCCGTTTGTAATTCTTGTTCCCATTGTGTTGCACATTTCTTCAGATGTTTGACATGAGGCAGAATTTTCTTTTGAAGAATATGTCGCTTTTCTTTCGCGATTGGGGAAAGAAAAGTAGAGACTTCGATTTGAGAACTAAACTCAATTTCATTCTCCAAAAGAAATATGTCTTCCATAAATGTCTTAAAATATCGAAGAATTCGACATTCTTGAGGCATTTGTGGATCAACATCATCCTCTGTCAAAGCATCCTTGAGATGTGTAGCAGTTTTGGACACAGGAATTACTGAAGAAGAAGCATGTATGTAGGTGTTTAACAACGCTTGTTCTGGTTTTTCCTTTGGAGGGACAAATGATTTACTTAAATGAGGTCGTGCGTTATAATCATAATGAACTCTGGAAAATTCTTTGTCAGTTTTTGGTCGACTCTCAAGTTCTTTTTGACGTTCAAGATGTGCAAGTTCTTCATCATTACTAAGCACAACAACTCTTTGAAAGGTATCATCATGTAATAAATCTGCATTGTATAACTTGGGATTTTTGCTGAGTGCTTTAGAAAGAAAACGTGGTTGGTCACAGGCAATAGCAAATCCAAATCCTTTTGGAACTGGTTTTACCGTTAGTCTTTGAATTTGAGTTATTGATTCACCATTTTTGTATACAATAGTTTGAAACTCTTTAAGTTTGGATTCCAAAGTGGCAATTTCTTCAAGATATGAGTTGACGCGTTTACTTGAGGCTTGCTTTTCTTCAAGAAGATTATTTTGAGATGTTGAAAGCTCGGATTGAGTTTTTAACAGCTCAGAATTTAAAGTATCAATTTGTTTTTTGAATTCAAATTGATCCTTTTCTTTTTGAGAGAGGAGCTCCGCCTTGGAAACGGTTAACTCACGAACTTGACTTTCTAAATCTTGACCTTTGACGTACTCTTTTTGGAAAGCAATCTCAAAACCTTTTTCACGTTTTTCTTGTTTTTGATATCCAGAAAGTTGTAGTTTATAGCACTCATTGTCCTTCGTTAACAATGCAATTTTTGCTTTTAGATTTTGATTGATTTCATTGCATTTCTCAATTTGTGATTGGGTGGTCATTAACAAGGCCTGAAGCTCTGAATCTTGATCAGGCAAAGGATCATTTTGTTCAAGATGATCATAATTTTCATCGTCAATAGAATCATCAAATGAAACGACGGTTTTATCATCATCAAATGATACAACAGTGTTTATTTGATCATCTGATGGAGATGAGAATGATGAATTATGTTGAACAGAATTTTCATTTGTAGATGAAGATGCAGATGGTGAAGCAATTTCATGTATAAGACATTTTGGATCAGGTACCTGAGATAGACCATCGGTATCATAAACCGGGCCTGTCTCGGACATGTTCAGTTCATGCATGTTTGCCATGAGCATTACTGCAGCATTTGCTTCGAGATCTTCCATCTCATCATCAGAATCAGCACTTGCCATGAAACTTTGTTCTTTTACATTCGTTGTGCCCCTTGTCTCATCTTTCAATGCCATCATAAGAGCTTCCTTGTGATATGCACTGCCCATAGTACAAGGCTTTGGACACGCGTTTGCTATATGACCACTTCCACCACAGTTGTAGCATGTGATTGAAGTATTTGCAATGCCTTTCTGTGCATTCCCAGCCAACTGATTTCTTCTCTGAGTAGATCCCATACTGTTCCTGTTACCCTCTGCAGAATTGAACCTGTTCCCTCCTGACTGAAACCTCTGAGACCCATAGTTTCCATTGTTTCCTGAACCATATCTGCCCGAAGACCGATTCTGAATTTCCACTCTACCATCGTTAATAACAGCTTGATTCCTGGTATTGGAAGATGAACGAAGACGATTGTTGGATTTGGTGAACTTGCCAAATGCCTTAGCAGTTAATACAAATGCTTCATTGAGAGAGTTGAATGCATCCTCTTCTTCATCATAATCAGCGTTTGAGTACAACATGGAATCTGAGTTGTTATATAGAACCATTTGGTTGTCAGAGTATTGTGATGGTGCTTCATATGGAACGATTTGGTTAGAAGGTTGTGGTTGAAAACTTGGTTGGAAAGATGATTGACCAAATTCCTGGTTTGGTAGTGGAAAGTTAGATTGAGCAACAAGAGCAAGCGAGTTAGGTGTTGGTGCTGATATGAAACCTCCTCGTGCTACAACTTCCTTATCTACCTCAGATTGATGTTGTTTCAGAAAGTTATACATTAGTCCATACTTGACTTCACCAATCTTCTTAGTTTGCCTGACAAATGTTGCATATTTCTGCCATTCTGGTCCAAGGCAACCCATAAATTTTGAATTGATAGCAATCTTAGGTAACTTGATGTCATGACGATCGAGGTCATTTACAACTTTGTGAAACGGTGGTAGTAAGATTCAATTGTCTCCCCTGGTTCCATGATGAAATTATTGTATTCCATGTAAAGCTTTGACTCAAGGTCTTCTTGATTTAACTCAGTCCCTTCCATTAGAAGATGCACATGTTCCCACATGTCTTTGGCAGTCTTTTGAGCATCAATACTTCGGTAAATAGGATTGGGAATTCCCTAAAGTATGTAAGACATTGCCAATTGATTTTCCTCTTGTTGTAACGTTTGTTCAGTTGTGTAGTTAGTGACAGCAATGGGAGTTGATGTCTCTTCTCTTTCTGAAGTTCCTTGAACAACAGTTACTGGAAGTGGAAAGGATCCTTCTTCAATGACTTGCTTGAGATATTTCCCATGGGGTTTTCTGAGTTCAATAAATCTGAGGAATCTACTAGCCCATTGCACATAGTTACCAGGTGTCAGCATAGGTGGAGTGTCCTGATTCCCAGCCTCATGTCGGGATTGCTGACTGCTGATTGCCTCACACATCTTATTAAACCAATGCGGTTCTCTGGAGTAGGATGGATTGTTCAGCATTTGATTTTGTTGCATGATTTGTTGTGGGGATACTTGTGGTGGAGAGAGAAATTGATGTTGTTGTACGAATGCTTGTTGTTGTCGATACTGAGGATGAAATTGCTGTTGTTGAGGATATTGCTGTAGCTGATAGTAGTAATTGAAGTGTGGTGGTTGAGACATGTTTGGATCTTGAGATAATTAAGATGTGTTTTAAAAATAATGTTGCTTGGTTTAAGTTAACTTTGTCCAATTGCGAAAGATATACTGTTCACTCTGCCAATTGCGAAAGTGTCGTCCAATTGCGAAAGTCTGTGAATTGCGAAAGAGAATTGACAATTGCGAAATTTTTTCCAATTTGCGAAAGAACTTAACAATTGCGAGAAATTTTCGTAATTGCGATATAGAAAGGCAATTTTGATAATTGAATCAGAATTGTGAAAGATCTTACAATTTCGAAAGATTTATCAAAATTTACAATTTCGATCACAATCTCAAATCTTATACAAGAGATGAGATTCAAGCCAAGTCGTGGTAATTTCACAAACTTGTACAAGTAAGGAAATACCGAGTCCCAATTCCGAAGATTCTGGCGAATTGTGAGAAACCGTTGTCTGACCCAATTGCGAGAAACCCTCTTTCTGCCAATTCCGAGAAACCCTCTTTCTACCAAATGCGAGAAACCCTCTTTCTCATCAACTTTTTCACACGCTAAAAATCCGGATTTTACCAAATCAACTAGAAAACCACTAAAAACTAATTGTTTTTGATTTCTAATGATTAGTAAACACAGAATATTGAAAGATCTAAGAACTTTAACGTCGAAGTTGGAAAGTTTGATGATATTTTTGAGCGTTTGCACGAAATAAGAAATACGAACACTAAAAATGGGTTAAATTCGATCGGATTTAGAACAAAAACTAACTTAATCTTTGAGACCAAACCGATGAAACGATTAGATCTACTCTAAAACAGGTTCCTAACTATCTTAGGCGAATGATACCACTTGTAGGTCCTCTTTTACTCGAACACACACACACGTATAACAAAGTAAAACACGTACTACTACTTACATAATAAGCTACGATAAGAGATAAGTTAATAAGCAATAAGAGAAGAAGAGAATAAGATAAGAAGAAGAGAGATTTGGAAGGAATTCAATTCATATGATTAAGGAGCAAAGCTTCCGCTACATACATGAAAAACCAACCATAAGAATGAGCACCTAAGCCTTCTATTTATAGGCAACACATTAGGGCAACCATGTGCTTAGGTGCTTCTAGAAGTATATACATTAAGATGGGCGGTCCATGGGCTTCTAATGGACCGCACCAACAAACTAAACATAAAGCCCTATACGCAACATTCTTCGCAAATGACAAAGACTTGAATGAATTGCGAAACGTGTTCCTAGCATCACTACCTCCAATTTACCCTGCTCCTCACCCCATTTACCCTTACTTAAGTACACTTTCTAGAAGCTGACACACTGTCAGAGGGTGCTGACACACGGATTGCCAAGGTGGAAAAATAGGAGCCTGTGATTGGTTGAGATACCTCACGAATTCAATCCAAGGGCTGAGATGATCTTTGATGACAAGATGATGAATTCGAGGGCTGAGATTAACTCAGAAGAAACCCTAGAAGCTTCTCAGCTGGCTATAAAAGCTCTCCTCTCCTCACAAAAAATGGGTTTTAGATATTTTAGGGTCGTTTTTATGGTAGCTTAAATTGTAGGTTAATCTAGCTTTTTAAAGTTAATTGTACTCTTTAATTTCCTGTTTTGTAATTGAATTCCAGAGTTAATATAAGTTTGAGTTACTGTGCAATTTTTGTTTTTAAGTTTTCAATTGAAATCACTTATTAAGCTCTTTTCCCTATTGTTTAAGCTTTCTATAAGCTCTTAAAAGCTTTGTATCTAAATATTTTCATACTTTCTGTTTTCAAACATAAAATCCAAAAAAATAAGAAAATATCTAAAAAATTCAAAAATAAGCTCAACAGATTAAACAAGCTTCAATACGCTAATTAGTCTCTCATATCAGCTTATGTAAGCTGAATATAGCTTTTTGTAAGCTTGCAATGGTTTAAAACTGTTTTAAGCTCATTAATCCAAAAAAGTCAAAGATGGTCAACATTTTGGTCAAATTAGCACTTGGTGAGGATTAAGCTGTTCTGGATAAGCTTGGGTGGTTACTAGCTTGTGTTTAACAAGCTAAGATGGTTTTCTGATCAATACCTACGGTTTTAAGCTCAGTGCACTTGTAAGTTAGATTTCCATTTTTTTGTTCTATAGCCTATTTCAGCCTATCATGTGTTTTTTCTAGTTTTTATTAGTGTAATATTGATTTTTATTTGTTTTGTGTGTAGTTTAATTACCATTTGCTTAGGTTTCCTAAATAATCTAGTTAAGTAGCCGAATTAGCTTAATTTAGGTCCTAGCTCATTTAGTGCTATTTCATAGTTAAAAGCAATTTAATATAGTTTAATTTACTTAGATGATCAATTGGCATTCAGAATTATAGCTTATATAGGTCAGTTATAGTGAATATCTCAAAACAGTTGGTTATAGAGGGTGTTTGGTTTAAGCTTATTTAGGGACATACTAATCAGTTACTGTTCACCTGCACTATGGTAATGTTTGATCTTGCTTATAGTAACCTAGATTAGCTTTTATAAGTTTTTGATTAGCTTTAAGTTGCCTCAATAGGACTGTAGTACCCTGCATAGGAAATCAGTCCCAAATGAGCCTTTTTCTCAGCTTATTTATAAGCTGAGATAAAGCCCCCCTAGGACTGCTTTTTCTGATTTTAAGTACTTTGGTTGGTAGATTTTAGGATTTCTTAGCTTTGATGGTTATCGCTTATCTTCTTGCAGCTTTTCATGGCTGCAAACAACCATATCAGTAGCCCTTTTTATACGGCCTGCATCAGTTTATGTGTCCCAATCACCCCCTTTCTCAGCTAGATAATAAGCTCATTATAAGTTATTATTTGTCTCATTTTTGTTCTATAGTTAGTTTGCACTATAAGCTTTAATTATCTGTGCTTTATTTGGGATTTAGTGCTTATTAGGAGTGCTTAATTTAGTCTGCAATAAGGTGATAGGGTCTGTTGATGCAAATAATGTTTCAAAGAACGTTATTTATATCTTTCGATTACTTCACGTTTTGAGGATGACAAAATGTGAAATCACGTTACGTTAAAATTAACGTAAACAAGTTTTTAATCGGAAGATCCCATTTCTACACAAATCACTCTTAGACAAATTTACAAACTTGACAAATGATCAAAGAAGTAAAATTTGGTTTTGAGAGCTCACATTTTTAATGGGACAAAAGATTTTTTCAAAAATACACATGACAAATTATTTTTGAAATTATTAAGAAATGTTTTAATGGAAAAATATGTTTGAAAATCACAACAGCTATTTTTCCCCCCAAAATCAGCTCCAACCTTCCCCAAATAAGTTTTCACCAGGAAAGACAAAATTTGGAGCGTCCTAGTCTAGGACGGCTCCACGGTTCCACTAAATTTAGTGGAGCCGTGGCATGTTTAGTGGAGCCGTCCGTACTATTTTTTCTGTAACGTTCAGATTTTCTTTGCCTATAAATACCAACCCCTTTCACAGATTTTAGGCACCCTTTCATACAGAAAAACTTCTGAGTTTAAACCTCTCCCAAACCTTTCTCTTTTTTAGGTCATTTAGATTAGTTTTCTTTTGGTTTTAAGAGTGATCCAATCATCCACCAAGAGATCCTCTTCATTCCTCTTCATTAGCAAGAGAAGAACACAAGTATCCAAGTTGATATAAAGTGTTATCATTCCTCTTCAAGAGAAGAACACAAGTATCCAAGTTGATACAAGGTGTTATCGTTCCTCTTCATTAGCAAGAGAAGAACTCAAAGTATTCAAGAAAGATACAAGAGTTATAGTTGTTAGGTTTTTGTAACACTTGTTACAACCTTGTTGTATCATAGCATACATCAAGTTTATTTATCTTTTATGAGAGAGAGTGAAGATCAAGTGTGATCTGATAAGAGATAGTGAACATCTCTTGAAGCCCTTGGGCTTGTGTGATTGATCAAGAAGATCAAGGGTCATTAGGATAGAGTTAGTAGAGTGAGTTGATCATTGTGATCGTGTTGAGATCTTGGTGATCTCTTGAAGCCATTGGGCTTGTGTGTTTGGTCACGTAGACCTTGGTAGATTGGTGCTAGCTATGATTAGCACTCGACATCTAGCTTAGTTTCGGAAATAGGATAAGCGACGTGTACGGTTTTCTCCGCCTGAAGGGAGGTTGTTGATATAGTGTTTGAAACTCTCGAGTGTGGTACTCGGGGAGTGGAGTAGGGCGAAGAAGAGCTTCGTAGCCGAACCACTATAAATCCTTTGTCTCGGTTTGATCTTTCCAACTCTACTCTTTACTTTTATTATTTATGATTTGTTAGATTAGTGTATAGTTCATATTGGTGTTGATTGATTACACATAGAGTTCGAATCAAAGTTTCCAATAGTCAACTTTTAAAACAAGATTTTTAAAAGAGATTTTATACCGGTAAACTATTCAACCCCCCTTCTAGTTTCCCACAATTGGTATCAGAAGCCACGTCAGTCAAGATTTTAAAATATATTGGATTTTAAAACTTGAATCGATCAATGGATTCAGACAAATATCTAGAAGGGCAATCTATGCAAATACCACCACTTTTCGAAACCGATTGTTTTATATATTGGAAAACAAGATTCGAAACGTATGTGAAATCAAAAGGCATTGATCTTTGGCATGTTATTACCGAGGGTGACTTTCAACCGATTCAATTGAATCCTATAACTAAAAAGGATGAAATTGTTTCATATGATAAACAAAGTGATGAACTAAAAAGGAAATTAGCCAAAAATAATGAGGCTAAAATGATGATTTATAATGCTTTGCCTAAAAAGGAATTTGAAAGAATTTTCATGTGTAATACGGCAAAAGATATTTGGAAAACTTTGTTAGTCACTCACCAAGGTAATAACCAAGTCAAAGAGAACAAGATAGATCTTCTTGTTCAACAATATCAACAATTCTCCATTTCGGAGGATGAGTCAATAGATAATGCTTTTGCTAGATTTAATACTATTATCACTAGTCTTAAAGCTCTTGATGAAGGTTACTCTAGCAAGAATTATGTTAGGAAGTTTCTTAGGGCTCAACATCCTAAATGGAGAGCAAAGGTCACCGCCATAGAAAAGTCAAAGGACTTGGCGACCTTGTCACTCGATGAACTTATAGGAAACTTGAAAGTTCACGAGATGATAATCAAGAAGGACTCCGAAATTGTCAAAGACAAAAGCAAGAGAGTTAGATCTCTAGCATTTAAAGCCAAGAAGGAGAATAGTGATGAGGAATGTTCGAGTTCCGATAGTGAAGATGAAGAATATGCACTAGCCGTTAGAAACTTTAGAAAGTTCTTTAGAAGGAAAGGTAGACTTCCTAGACAACCTCGCGATGAAAGGAGGTCATCTCAAAAGAATCGTGATGAAAGGAAAGGGACAAGTGATAGGTAATGCTATAGATGCGGAGATCCTAATCACCTCATAGGAGAATGTCCTAAACCACCGAACTCCAACAACCAAAGAGCTTTTTAAGGAGGCTCTTGGAGTGATAGTGGTGAAGAAGAAGTGATGAAGCTTAACGATGAAACATGCCTAATGGCTCAAGCATCTAACGAGGTACATTCTGACTCTTCTTATTATAGTGATAATAATTCGTCAATAGATGATAGTGAATTGCATGACGAATACAACAAACTATGTGTAGTTAGTACTAAGATCTTCGGTAGAAAAACAAAGCTAAAATTAAAACTAAAAGAACAAGAACTACAAGTTTTAGAATTAAAAGATCATGTCAAGAGACTTGAGAAAAACAAAGAAGTAGACTTAGGATGTGGGTCATGTATGAGTCTTCAAGTAGAAAATGAAAGGCTTAAAGAAAATGCTTTAAGAATCATTAAGTTTGATAAAGGAACCAAAACACTTAATGATATACTTGAAAATATTAGATATAGTGAACATGACCGTTCGGGTTTAGGATTTCACCCAAATCAGGCTTCTACAAGTGGTACTAAACAAGTAAAATTTGTAATGCCTGAAATGTCCAAGTCTGAATGTGACGGCACCACTAATGATACAGACGGCACCACTAAATTTAGTGGTACCGTGGTACCGTCTGGTGCTGAGGACAAAACTGGGTCAATTCTGAAAAAGAACTTGAGTCCTAAACCGAGTTACGTAGTTGTAGATAGTACTAGAGTGTCTACACCAAGTAAAGAGAAAGCCAAAGGCTTTTACAAACCATTGTCATCTCCCGAACATGGATTTGTAAAGCGTGGCACTACTTCTACTGCTCCTCCACCTAGAAAAATTAATTCTCCCAAACCTCTGTCTAGAACTCCTCTACCGAGAGGTAACTTTAGAAGACAAAATCATCCAAGTAACCTTCCCGTAACTTGGAATGATCATCCATCAAAAGGTTACTTACCATGGGAAATGTGTCCTCCATTCTCACATCCTAAACTAACGCAACAAATGCGTAGGATGTTTGACTCTAACAACTTTGGACCCATGAGATATTGGGGACCAGATGTTTGAACTTTTGTTTTGCTAGGAAAACATGAGTGTAAATAAATTTCGGAGTCTAACAAAAGGAGTGTGATGTGTTATCAAACAAGTCTGGTGACGCAAAAGTCAAGTTGTGTCTTATATTGTAACACCCCAACCCTTCACTCAAACCCAAACCCGTCGTCCTGCTTATTACCTGCCGCACACGAAAAGAAAACGTGCGGCTGAGCTTAAAAAGCTCAGTGAACAGATACATATACAAAGCAAAGAATAACGAAACAGAAATATAATATGGGCAATGGGAATGTCATAAGGTATAACGAAACAAATGGATAATAAGAGAAGAAAAGGATAGTCATCTACCACGAGCCCAGAAACTCAAAGTCGTAATCTCAACATCATAATCTCAAAGTCATAATCTCACAATGAGAGGGGATACCTCTCAAGCAACCAGATAATATGAGGGGTGTCCTCATGTATCAAAAGGGGGTGGAGTAGCTAGCTCCCAGAAATGTGAAAGGCATGTATTGCACACAGTACCAGTCACCTCAAAGTCATAAACTCAAAGTCATAGTTAAATCCACTAAACATACAAATCTAGGATTGCAATCCATACGCCCCCAAATTCAAAGTCAACTCAAAATCATAATCTCAAAGTCATAATGGCCATATCATAATTTAAGAGGGACGGTGTGAGAAATCACTCACCCACACATGAGTCATGCCAGTGGTGCATCACAGACATGGCCAGGTTACCTTCCTGGCTAGGTAACAGAAAATGGCTCGGGTATCAAACTAAGAGTCAGGTCTCAATGTCATATCAAAGGGTGCATCTCAAAGTCATATCAAAAGGTCATATATCAAAAGGTGCATCTCAAAGTCATATCAGAAGGTATATCTGTGAAGAAGGAGAGACTTTGAGCTATTCCCTTATTTCTGTGCTTTGTTTCTGTTTGTGCTTTCATCATAAGGTACGGATACTCTACCCTTTTTAGTAAGGGTGTCTTATCACCTATGCATTGATGTTGAGCTATGATTCAAACCTTTGCCATGATTCTTTTGGCATGAACCTTTTGATATGACCTTGAGATATACCTTCTGATATGACTTTGAGATGCACCTTTTGATATATGACCTTTTGATATGACTTTGAGATGCACCCTTTGATATGACATTGAGACCTGACTCTTAGTTTGATACCCGAGCCATTTTCTGTTACCTAGCCAGGAAGGTAACCTGGCCATGTCTGTGATGCACCACTGGCATGACTCATGTGTGGGTGAGTGATTTCTCACACCGTCCCTCTTAAATTATGATATGGCCATTATGACTTTGAGATTATGATTTTGAGTTGACTTTGAGTTTGGGGGCGTATGGATTGCAATCCTAGATTTGTATGTTTAGTGGATTTAACTATGACTTTGAGTTTATGACTTTGAGGTGACTGGTACTGTGTTCAATACATGCCTTTCACATTTTTGGGAGCTAGCTACTCCACCCCCTTTTGATACATGAGGACACCCCTCATATTATCTGGTTGCTTGAGAGGTATCCCCTCTGATTGTGAGATTATGACTTTGAGATTATGATGTTGAGATTACGACTTTGAGTTTCTGGGCTCGTGGTAGATGACTATCCTTTTCTTCTATTATTATCCATTTGTTTCGTTATACCTTATGACATTCCCATTGCCCATATTATATTTCTGTTTCGTTATTCTTTGCTTTGTATATGTATCTGTTCACTGAGCTTTTTAAGCTCAGCCGCACGTTTTCTTTTCGTGTGCGGCAGGTAATAAGCAGGACGACGGGTTTGGGTTTGAGTGAAGAGAATTTTGGACTTAGAAGACTTTGATAGTGTTCTGAAGTAGAGACCATTAGAAGGAGTTGCTTTTGCAGACTTAGTGTTTAGTTTTGTTTCCATTGCAAGCATGTAAATTTCAGAATTTCTTTTGTAACCTTTGAGAATTTTTGTATTACTTGACATGTATGCTTTGTTTTGATCTGATGTGAAACCATTAGTGTGACATCTTTACCCTTGTCGGGTTGGGGTGTTACATATATGCTCAACATTCAACAAAGGTAGTCTAATCCTCTAGTTTTAAGAGCAACACCTCAGGCACATGTACGCTTTCTTAAAACACCCTTTGTTAGTAGTAATGTTTGGCATAAAATAGTGTAGTTAGAATCTAACATGGTAGGCACTATAACACAAAAACTTTATTCACATCTCATCATGTCAAACTCAACTTGTCCAGAAATGTTCGATGATCGCTTGAAGATCATGCGTGACAAGTTTAAATTAAGCATTGATGAGTGAATCAAGTTTCCTTCCTTGTACATAAGTAATCTTGCCTAAATTAAGTATCCCTTTAAACTTATGTATACTATATGTATGAGATACATGGTTTAAGTAATAGTCTTAATTGACACTGACGCCCATATCCGCAAAAATGAAACTCACAAGAGACGAAGAAGGTGAGTGCGCGGATATAACTGGGTTAGGGGCATAATGGGTAAAGTAGTTTACCTAACGGCAAGCTGGTCCATTATTATGAATAGTGTTTGCTTTGTGCCCACTTGTAAGAAGTGCCCCAAGACTTCTTACATCAAAGGTACTACACACTTGAGATTGCGATATCTCAAGGAGATTGATGTAGAAAATGTTTCTATACCAACTCTGATAATGAGAGAGTAAATGTGGATTGAAACATGGAGAGTAATGTTTGTACCTTCATAGGTTGATTAACAAACATCTTGGTTCCCCAAGAAACAAAACTTGAATCGATCAATGGATTCAGACAAATATCTAGAAGGGCAATCTATGCAAATACCACCACTTTTCGAAACCGATTGTTTTATATATTGGAAAACAAGATTCGAAACGTATGTGAAATCAAAAGACATTGATCTTTGGCATGTTATTACCGAGGGTGACTTTCAACCGATTCAATTGAATCCTATAACTAAAAAGGATGAAATTGTTTCATATGATAAACAAAGTGATGAACTAAAAAGGAAATTAGCCAAAAATAATGAGGCTAAAATGATGATTTATAATGCTTTGCCTAAAAAGGAATTTGAAAGAATTTTCATGTGTAATACGGCAAAAGATATTTGGAAAACTTTGTTAGTCACTCACCAAGGTAATAACCAAGTCAAAGAGAACAAGATAGATCTTCTTGTTCAACAATATGAACAATTCTCCATTTCGGAGGATGAGTCAATAGATAATGCTTTTGCTAGATTTAATACTATTATCACTAGTCTTAAAGCTCTTGATGAAGGTTACTCTAGCAAGAATTATGTTAGGAAGTTTCTTAGGGCTCTACATCCTAAATGGAGAGCAAAGGTCACCGCCATAGAAGAGTCAAAGGACTTGGCGACCTTGTCACTCGATGAACTTATAGGAAACTTGAAAGTTCACGAGATGATAATCAAGAAGGACTCCGACATTGTCAAAGGCAAAAGCAAGAGAGTTAGATCTCTAGCATTTAAAGCCAAGAAGGAGAATAGTGATGAGGAATGTTCGAGTTCCGATAGTGAAGATGAAGAATATGCACAAGCCGTTAGAAACTTTAGAAAGTTCTTTAGAAGGAAAGGTAGACTTCCTAGACAACCTCGCGATGAAAGGAGGTCATCTCAAAAGAATCGTGATGAAAGGAAAGGGACAAGTGATAGGTAATGCTATAGATGCGGAGATCCTAATTAGCTCATAGGAGAATGTCCTAAACCACCGAACTCCAACAACCAATGAGCTTTTGTAGGAGGCTCTTGGAGTGATAGCGGTGAAGAAGAAGAGAAGAAGCTTAACGATGAAACATGCCTAATGGCTCAAGCTTCTAACGAGGTACATTCCGACTCTTCTTATTATAGTGATAATAATTCGTCAATAGATGATAGTGAATTGCATGACGAATACAACAAACTTTGTGTAGTTAGTACTAAGATCTTAGGTAGAAACACAAAGCTAAAATTAAAACTAAAAGAACTAGAACTACAAGTTTTAGAATTAAAAGATCATGTCAAGAGACTTTAGAAAAACAAAGAAGTAGACTTAGGATGTGGGTCATGTATGAGTCTTCAAGTAGAAAATGAAAGGCTTAAAGAAAATGCTTTAAGAATCATTAAATTTGATAAAGGAACCAAAACACTTAATGATATACTTGAAAATATTAGATATAGTGAACATGACCGTTCGGGTTTAGGATTTGACCCAAATTAGGCTTCTACAAGTGGTACTAAACAAGTAAAATTTGTAATGCCTGAAATGTCCAAGTCTGAAGGTGACGGCACCACTAATGATACAGACGGCACCACTAAATTTAGTGGTACCGTGGTACCATCTGGTGCTGAGGACAAAACTGGGTCAATTCTGGAAAAGAACTTGAGTCCTAAACCGAGTTACGTAGTTGTAGATAGTACTAGAGTATCTACACCAAGAAAAGAGAAAGCCAAAGGCTTATACAAACCATTGTCATCTCCCGAACATGGATTTGTAAAGCGTGGCACTAGGTCTACTACTCCTCCACCTAGAAAAATTAATTCTCCCAAACCTCGGTCTAGAACTCCTCTACCGAGAGGTAACTTTAGAAGACAAAATCATCCAAGTAACCTTCCCGAAACTTGGAATGATCATCCATCAAAAGGTTACATACCATAGGAAATGTGTCCTCCATTCTCACATCCTAAACTAACGCAACAAATGCGTAGGATGTTTGACTCTAACAACTTTGGACCCATGAGATATTGGGGACCAGATGTTTGAACTTTTGTTTTGCTAGGAAAACATGAGTGTAAATAAATTTCAGAGTCTAATAAAAGGAGTGTGATGTGTTATCAAACAAGTCTGGTGACGCAAAAGTCAAGTTGTGTCTTATATGCTCAACATTCAACAAAGGTAGTCTAATCCTCTAGTTTTAAGAGCAACACCTCAGGCACAGGTACGCTTTCTTAAAACACCCTTTGTTAGTAGTAATGTTTGGCATAAAATTGTGTAGCTAGAATCTAACATGGTGGGCACTATAACACAGAAACTTTATTCACATCTCATCATGTCAAACTCAACTTGTCCAGAAATGTTCGATGATCGCTTGAAGATCATGCATGACAAGTTTGAATTAAGCATTGATGAGTGAATCAAGTTTCCTTCCTTGTACATAAGTAATCTTGCCTAAATTAAGTATCCCTTTAAACTTATGTATACTATATGTATGAGATACATGGTTTAAGTAATAGTCTTAATTGACACTGACGCCCATATCCGCAAAAATGAAACTCACAAGAGACGAAGAAGGTGAGTGCGCGGATATAACTGGGTTAGGGGCATAATAGGTAAAGTAGTTTACCTAACGGCAAGTAGGTCCATTATCATGAATAGTGTTTGCTTTGTGCCCACTTGTAAGAAGTGCCCCAAGACTTCTTACATCAAAGTGATTGATGTATCATCCGATACATCAAAGGTACTACACACTTGAGATTGCGATATCTCAAGGAGATTGATGTAGAAAATGTTTCTATACCAACTCTGATAATGAGAGAGTAAATGTGGATTGAAACATGGAGAGTAATGTTTGTACCTTCATAGGTTGATTAACAAACATCTTGGTTCTCCAAGAAACAAAACTTGAATCGATCAATGGATTCAGACAAATATCTAGAAGGGCAATCTATGCAAATACCACCACTTTTCGAAACCAATTGTTTTATATATTGGAAAACAAGATTCGAAACGTATGTGAAATCAAAAGACATTGATCTTTGGCATGTTATTACCGAGGGTTAATTTCAACCGATTCAATTGAATCCTATAACTAAAAAGGATGAAATTGTTTCATATGATAAACAAAGTGATGAACTAAAAAGGAAATTAGCCAAAAATAATGAGGCTAAAATGATGATTTATAATGCTTTGCCTAAAAAGGAATTTGAAAGAATTTTCATGTGTAATACGGCAAAAGATATTTGGAAAACTTTGTTAGTCACTCACCAAGGTAATAACCAAGTCAAAGAGAACAAGATAGATCTTCTTGTTCAACAATATGAACAATTCTCCATTTCGGAGGATGAGTCAATAGATAATGCTTTTGCTAGATTTAATACTATTATCACTAGTCTTAAAGCTCTTGATGAAGGTTACTCTAGCAAGAATTATGTTAGGAAGTTTCTTAGGGCTCTACATCCTAAATGGAGAGCAAAGGTCACCGCCATAGAAGAGTCAAAGGACTTGGCGACCTTGTCACTCGATGAACTTATAGGAAACTTGAAAGTTCACGAGATGATAATCAATAAGGACTCCGACATTGTCAAAGGCAAAAGCAAAAGAGTTAGATCTCTAGCATTTAAAGCCAAGAAGGAGAATAGTGATGAGGAATGTTCGAGTTCCGATAGTGAAGATGAAGAATATGCACTAGCCGTTAGAAACTTTAGAAAGTTCTTTAGAAGGAAAGGTAGACTTCCTAGACAACCTCGCGATGAAAGGAGGTCATCTCAAAAGAATCGTGATGAAAGGAAAGGGACAAGTGATAGGTAATGCTATAGATGCGGAGATCCTAATCACCTCATAGGAGAATGTCCTAAACCACCGAACTCCAACAACCAAAGAGCTTTTGTAGGAGGCTCTTGGAGTGATAACGGTGAAGAAGAAGGGAAGAAGCTTAACGATGAAACATGCCTAATGGCTCAAGCTTCTAACGAGGTACATTCCGACTCTTCTTATTATAGTGATAATAATTCGTCAATAGATGATAGTGAATTGCATGACGAATACAACAAACTATGTGTAGTTAGTACTAAGATTTTAGGTAGAAACACAAAGCTAAAATTAAAACTAAAAGAACTAGAACTACAAGTTTTAGAATTAAAAGATCATGTCAAGAGACTTGAGAAAAACAAAGAAGTAGACTTAGGATGTGGGTCATGTATGAGTCTTCAAGTAGAAAATGAAAGGCTTAAAGAAAATGCTTTAAGAATCATTAAGTTTGATAAAGGAACCAAAACACTTAATGATATACTTGAAAATATTAGATATAGTGAACATGACCGTTCGGGTTTAGGATTTGACCCAAATCAGGCTTCTACAAGTGGTACTAAACAAGTAAAATTTGTAATTTCTGAATGTCCAAGTCTGATTGTGATGGCACCACTAATGATACAGACGGAACCACTAAATTTAGTGGTACCGTGGTACCGTCTGGTGCTGAAGACAAAACTTGGTTAATTCTGAAAAAGAACTTGAGTCCTAAATCGAGTTACGTAGTTGTACATAGTACTAGAGTGTCTACACCAAGTAAAGAGAAAGCCAAAGGCTTTTACAAACCATTGTCATCTCCCGAACATGGATTTGTAAAGCGTGGCACTAGGTCTACTACTCCTCCACCTAGAAAAATTAATTCTCCCAAACCTCGGTCTAGAACTCCTCTACCGAGAGGTAACTTTAGAAGACAAAATCATCCAAGTAACCTTCCCGTAACTTGGAATGATCATCCATCAAAAGGTTACTTACCATGGGAAATGTGTCCTCCATTCTCACATCCTAAACTAACGCAACAAATGCGTAGGATGTTTGACTCTAACAACTTTGGACCCATGAGATATTGGGGACCAGATGTTTGAACTTTTGTTTTGCTAGGAAAACATGAGTGTAAATAAATTTCGGAGTCTAACAAAAGGAGTGTGATATGTTATCAAACAAGTCTGGTGACGCAAAAGTCAAGTTGTGTCTTATATGCTCAACATTCAACAAAGGTAGTCTAATCCTCTAGTTTTAAGAGCAACACCTCAGGCACAGGTACGCTTTCTTAAAACACCCTTTGTTAGTAGTAATGTTTGGCATAAAATAGTGTAGTTAGAATCTAACATGGTAGGCACTATAACACAGAAACTTTATTCACATCTCATCATGTCAAACTCAACTTGTCCAGAAATGTTCGATGATCGCTTGAAGATCATGCGTGACAAGTTTGAATTAAGCATTGATGAGTGAATCAAGTTTCCTTCCTTGTACATAAGTAATCTTGCCTAAATTAAGTATCCCTTTAAACTTATGTGTACTATATGTATGAGATACATGGTTTAAGTAATAGTCTTAATTGACACTGACGCCCATATCCGCAAAAATGAAACTCACAAGAGAAGAAGAAGGTGAGTGCGCGGATATAACTGGGTTAGGGGCATAATAGGTAAAGTAGTTTACCTAACGGCAAGTAGGTCCATTATCATGAATAGTGTTTGCTTTGTGCCCACTTGTAAGAAGTGCCCCAAGACTTCTTACATCAAAGTGTTTGATGTATCATCCGATACATCAAAGGTACTACACACTTGAGATTGCGATATCTCAAGGAGATTGATGTAGAAAATGTTTCTATACCAACTCTGATAATGAGAGAGTAAATGTGGATTGAAACAAGGAGAGTAATGTTTGTACCTTCATAGGTTGATTAACAAACATCTTGGTTCCCCAAGAAACAAACTACTCTTGTTGTCTCCACGACCGAAGCCGAGTACGTAAGCGCCGAAAAGGCATGACAACAAATACTATAGATGAGACAACCCCCTATGAAGAGTAGCAGTCAAGATGCCATTAGACTTGACCAGGAACCCTGTAGTTTGCTCATGAACGAAGCTCGTCGAAGTACGTCATCTCCTCCGTCTCTTGAATGACAACATCGTCAATTCTCCAACCAATACGTTCTTGTCACCCCACTCATAAATATTTAGATAATTCTTTCGAATTATTAAAGTCATCGTCCACCTCTCTCCTCATGACCTCTTAATAATTCACTTGAAATATTAACGTCATTTCTCACGTCAAGTTCCATGACTCGTTTTTCATTTCACTCACATCGCCTAATGACTCTTAAGTCATTCCTCTCATCCCACTTATGACTATTTCGATATTTCAATGGAAATATTAAAGTCATCCCTTGCGTCGTATCTTATATACGTTTTATCCCTTCTATGACTCCTCAAATATTTCACGGGAAATATTGAAGTCATCCTCCACGAATCACCCATGACTTCTTAAGTAATCTATCTAACTCATCTCATGACTTTTAGAAATTCCTCTAGAAGTTCTAAGTCATTCCCTCACAACTCGTCACATGACTTCTTGAATATTTCACGTGAAATATTAAGTCATTCCTCGCGTCTCGTATTCCGACTAATTAAATATTTCATGGGAAATATTATAGTCATCCACCAAAACACGACTCACAACTTCTATTTATTTCACGGGAAATATTAGAAGTCAATCCTCATCAAATGACAACTTAGTCAATTTCATTGGAAACACTAAGGTCATTCCTTGTCATCCCTCCTAATCGTTTTCGTCAAAAAGTTTATTAGGTATAAACTTTTTCCTCGTGTCAAAAAGTCTTACTAAATAAGTAAGATTAATCTGCCAAAAGGCAAAACAGAAGAAAAATGGCACAATCAGATACACGGCTCCACTAATGTTTAGTGGAACCGTGGTGCCGTGCAACTGATAAACGCGCCACTCTTTCTTTTCTTCTGCACATCCTTTCAATCAAACCCAAAACCACTTCCTCTTGCTGTCAAAACCGAACCCATACACTAAAATTCAATTAAGCTCTTGCAAATCAAGATTGAGGCATTTGAATCAACAAATCCTAATCACAACAACACTAATTGTAAGTAAATCATACTTAATTTCTTTCAATTTGAGTCTAGGGTTTGTTCTTGAGTTGAAAATTGAATTGGGGATTTTCGAATTTTGTTAATCCTTTGTGAAATTAAGACTAGGAATAGACAATGTAGCATTCACATGATTCCCTAAACCTGGGATTTTCATAAACCCACTTATGTTGCAAAACCTAGTCTGAATTTAACGACTAAAATCGGATTATGATTGATTGTTTGTAGTGGAATCATGTTTAGGATTACTAAAATTGGATTAGGAACGTTTTGCATTAAAAGCTTTTCAAACTAAAAGCTCGTTGGCGCCATGTTGAGGCGTTTGCCAAACACCCCAATTCGATCATTTTTCAAAAATCTTCACAAGTCTAGGATCATGAAACCTTTTTCATGCATTTTTGATGCAAATTAAAAACGTTTCTGCATGTATACGCGAACTCTCAAATATGGGTCGAAGTACATAATTGATATGTATTGTTCGACATATTTGATTGAGCAAAAGTGAAGTTAGGAGCGTTTGGGTAATCTCATTAGGATAGTTTTAGAGTCGAGATTGCCGCACCTCCACATTGTTTGCATTTAGGCATACACACTAGAAGTGTAATCATTAAAATGCAACGAACTAACATATACAAAAATATTTTTTTTGTAGATAACAATGCCTCGAAATGATTATCAAGATACCAGACAATACATCCTCAGTACTCTTGAAAATCTAAACATTCCTGATGAGCAAAAAGCTTATTTTGCAAAAGTCCAAAATCGATACATACACGAAGGGCGTGTAGTCGATGCACTCTATGTCACGATAGACAACATCCGTGTCTGTTTCCCTTCTATCGAGTTCGATTGTTTATACAAAATAAACGATCAAGTCTGTCCTCGTTTTGTTCTCGAGTTTTATAGTCGAGTCCGTACCTTCACTGATGATGATGGTAATGTCTTTCTTGATTTTTGGATTCAAAACCAAAATATCATCTTGTCTGTCTCCGAGATTGGACAAATTCTTGGTGTTCCTGCATATGGTCAGTGTGCATACACTGAAGACCATTCTCTTGAGTGTCTCTTCTATAATCTTGAGAATGTAGGTGCCTATCGCACTGAAATTCCCGACCTCGAGTCCATCAAACAAGTCATCCAAACACCTCGAGTCATCCACACATATCAAAAGTGTGATGGTTCAATTGTCCACCTTGACCCAAACCGTATCTACCTCAAAGAGCTCCTTCCCGATCTTAGAAGTTGGGAACTTCTTCTTCGTAAGAACGTGTTGAGCCTTGCGGGCAACCGTGATCACGTCTCTGCGAGTCTCGCACATATGCTCTACTATCTTAGTATCGAGGAACCATATAACCTCGCATACTATATGGTCAAAAGGATGGCCAATATTCACAGTCGTTCGGATAAGCTCATGCCATATGGTATGCTGCTTACTCGTCTTTTCCATTGGGTCATGAAACATTTTCCCAATCTCCAAAGTGTCGACTATGTCCTAGTCAATCCTGTTATGAAACCTCTTGGTGGACCATAACGTCGCACAAAGCAATGTAAGGACACAGGGTCCAAGCGTGGTCGTAAATCCACTTCCGATATTCTTCTCTCATCCTCTTCCTTCGGTCACGAATCATCATCTCAACCTATGCATGCGGATGATGATGAGGTGAACGAAGAAGGAACGTCTTGTCCACGTTCTCCTTCTCCCGACATCTACTTTGACAACCTTGACACCTCATCATTTCGACATACAATAGACTTCGAAAACGGGATGGTCAACCTATCCCACGTGATGAGAAGGTAAACTACAATGTACAATAGAAAAGTGGAGATGCATGATCAAACTATCGGGGGATTCAAGTCCATCGGCAAGGCGATCAAAGGGCCTGGGAACAAGATTAAAAAGTTAGGGAAGAAAAGAGACTAGTTGGGATTAGCTTAAGTAGTACTATTAACTTAAGTATTATTAAGCTATTATAAATAAAGTCATGGCAATGTCCATAAACATTAACTTGCTTGAAGTGTTTTCCTTTTAACATTTCATACTTGAACTTGGTTAATTTGCTTAGTTAATTAACCTCTATGTTAATCAATCTTGCCTAGTTCATGCATGTTCTATTATTTTATTACATGCACTAGATGTTAAACTTGCTTGAATTTATGCATGCTTAATAGTTGCCTAAATACATAGATGATCACATGATCATGTTAGTTGCTAGTTGAAACTAGCTTTAGGAATTCCATGTGTTTAGTGGTTTGAGGCTTTGAGATTTGCAGCCAATGGATTCCCCAGAAATTTCCCCATTTAGGCTGCCTAAAACCTGCAGACCTGGAAAGAAGGTCAAATGGAGGCCACGGATCCACTAAATAGGGGACGAATCCACTAAATTTAGTGGTGCCGTGGTACATTTAGTGGTACCGTGCCTCTGGAAGACGATTTTCACTATTTCCTTCCACTTTTTGACTTCTTTTTCCAGGAAATCTGCCAACATTACCTGATTCCCATACACCCAAATCCCTAAATCCAACATCCTTTTCAAGCCCTTTCATGCTTTTGATTTGGCTATTTAAGCTAACATCATGCATTGCCATCCTTACACCCATCCATACACCTTCACACTCACCATACAACATCATGGGATCAAGAGTATTTAAGAAACCTAGATTCAACATCAAACCAACCAATCAAACCACTATAGTTGATCAATGGATCAAGAGTACTCACACACCTCAATCATCAACTAAACCTATCACCAATGACATTGCCTTCATTGATCTCACCTTGGATGATGAAGATGAAACCCACACACCCATAACCTCTACCAAATCATCATCTTCCTTCACTACACCCCAAGCTCCATCCAAGGCAACCTCTATCAAACCCACATCCTCATCCTCCACAACTAGAACCAACACACATTCATCTCAACCTAGTCCCATTCACCCTTTAGCCTTAACACTTAACTCATCACCATCAACTTCCCTTGAAATGGGAACTAACACATCACCCTCATCATTTTCACCATCACCACAACCTCTAACTCTTACCCTCACCCTATCACCAAACACTCCCTTTGAGTCTGGGAGCAACACATCATCACCTTCCCTATCACCATCACCTCAACCCTTAATGGGTTATCCCATCCTTTATCCCCTTCACTCACACACCTTGAGTTGTGCTTGTTGCCATCACAACCTTGAACTCATCATGAACCTTAGAGATGAGCTTAACTTTAGATTCTCATACCTAGAACACCTCCTCACACCACCCATAGGACCCATCATCCTTCCACCTCCTCCACCACACAATAGCCCAAACTAAACATGGTTATGTTTAGTCCCTCTAATAAATGCTTAGAAACCTTTTGAAGTTGGAAGCAAATCTTGAAGCCTCATACTACTATTGATGTTTATGTGTCTTCATGTTGTTTTAAATTTGCTTTCTTTATGTAGTCATACATATGTATGACATTTATTTTATGTTTATGAAATGGGCTTTTAATTTTGGCTACTTAGCTATTTTTTTGTGTGGTTGGATATTTGTCAAATATGCTACTTGTTAGATATTGTATACTTGTCGTCTAACTTTGTTTTGTAGCACAAATCATTGCTCGATTCCTTTGTGTTCTCCAAATGAGGGGGAGTACACATCAAGGGGGAGCCGTCGTCACCTTTTTGATTCGATAAAAAGGGGGAGAAATGGGAGTAAACTCATTAAAAACTTGTTAAAACTAATTTAACTTAAAATGAGTTTATATTTGTCATCATCAAAAAGGGGGAGGTTGTTGATGCAAATAATGTTTCTAAAAAATGTTTTTTATATCTTTTGATTACTTCACGTTTTGAGGATGACAAAATGTGAAATCACGTTACGTTAAAATTAACGTAAACAAGTTTTTAATCGGAAGATCCCGTTTCTACGCAAATCACTCTTAGACAAATTTACAAACTTGACAAATGATCAAAGAAGTAAATTTTGGTTTTGAGAGCTCACATTTTTAATGGGACAAAACATTTTTTCAAAAATACACATGACAAATTATTTTTGAATTATTAAGAAATGTTTTAATGGAAAAATATGTTTGAAAATCACAACAGCTATTTCCCCCCCCCCCCCCCCAAAATCAGCTCCAACCTTCCCCAAATAAGTTTTCACCAGAAAAGACAAAATTTGGAGCGTCCTAGTCTAGGAAGGCTCCACGGTTCCACTAAATTTAGTGGAGCCGTGGCATGTTTAGTGGAGCCGTCCGTACTATTTTTTCTGTAACGTTCAGATTTTCTTTGCCTATAAATACCAACCCCTTTCACAGATTTTAGGCACCCTTTCATACAGAAAAACTTCTGAGTTTAAACCTCTCACAACTTTCTCTTCTTTAGGTCATTTAGATTAGTTTTCTTTTGTTTTAAGAGTGATCCAATCATCCACCAAGAGATCCTCTTCATTCCTCTTCATTAGCAAGAGAAGAACACAAGTATCCAAGTTGATATAAGGTGTTATCATTCCTCTTCAAGAGAAGAACACAAGTATCCAAGTTGATACAAGGTGTTATCATTCCTCTTCATTAGCAAGAGAAGAACTCAAAGTATTCAAGAAAGATACAAGAGTTATAGTTGTTAGGTTTTTGTAACACTTGTTACAACCTTGTTGTATCATAGCATACATCAAGTTTATTTATCTTTTGTGAGAGAGAGTGAAGATCAAGTGTGATCTTATAAGAGATAGTGAACATCTCTTGAAGCCATTGGGCTTGTGTGATTGATCAAGAAGATCAAGGGTCATTAGGATAGAGTTAGTAGAGTGAGTTGATCATTGTGATCGTGTTGAGATCTTGGTGATCTCTTGAAGCCATTGGGCTTGTGTGTTTGGTCACGTGGACCTTGGTAGATTGGTGCTAGCTAAGATTAGCACTCGACATCTAGCTTAGTGTCGGAAATAGGATAAGCGACGTGTACGGTTTTCTCCGCCTGAAGGGAGGTTGTTGATATAGTGTTTGAAACTCTCGAGTGTGGTACTCGGGGAGTGGAGTAGGGCGAAGAAGAGCTTCGTAGCCGAACCACTATAAATCCTTTGTCTCGGTTTGATCTTTCCGAATCTACTCTTTACTTTTATTATTTATCATTTGTTAGATTAGTGTATAGTTCATATTGGTGTTGATTGATTACACATAGAATTCGAATCAAAGTTTCCAATAGTCAACTTTTAAAACAAGATTTTTAAAAGAGATTTTAAACCAGTAAACTATTCAACCCCCCTTCTAGTTTCCAACAGGGTCTGTTTAAGATTAGTGTTGGACAGTCAAGCTTCTCCTTATTCTGAGAATTTTAGCCTTTAGGATGTGCTTAACTAGGAGAATTCTAGTATATTCAAGTTGCATTTGGTCCCATAGCTTATTTAGCTTAATTAGTAGCTTTTTAGTTTTAAGACTTTCATTTTTTAGTTTTTATGCTAACTTCTAAGGTCTCAGCTTATTTCTCAGTTTATTTTAGCTTTTCATAAATATTTTTTTCACAAAAAGTCTCTAATATTAGCTTATTATCAAGTTTGTAAAAGAAAATTTCAAAAAAAAAAAAAAAAAAAAATCAAACAAAAAAAGTGCAAAGCCAGACTCGAACCCTGGTCTCAGCCCTTGCATAGCCTCAACACACCAACACCCCACCATCTCTGCACTTGGGACTTTCTTGTTAAGTCCTTACCTTTTTATTCTTTTATCCTATTTTAAGTCCTTTATGCTTATTTACCTTTTTAGCTTATAACTGCTTAATTCAGGCTGCTTATTATCCTAACTTATTTTTCTTTTATTACTTTTTACTTCAATTAGTTTTCAGAAAATTTCCAGATTTTTATAAAATGGTTTAATATTTTTAAAACTTTAATTTCATTAAAATAGTTTTTAAATCATAAAAAATTAAATAAAAGTCAAAAAAATATAATTCTTTTTCCTAAAATTTTATTTTATTAAATAGAACTTAGGAAAATTACTTTGACGTTTCTAGGATTAATATTTCTCTATTTTGACGTTTAGGTTCGGATTTCCCGGCTTAAACGCGTTTTTAGGATTACTTTTGCGTCTTCACTTATGTTTGCCTTAGATTAGTATTTCCCTTGCCTTAGTATTTTTTTTTAGTTAATATTTCATTTTCTTAGTTTAAAAATCCATTCACATATTTTTCACTAATCACAACACGTTTCACGATCCCGAAATCACAATTCCATTCAATCTTCGTCGGGACAACGAACCGGGTTTTACATATTTCCTGTGTAATTCCTTGGAAGAAAATCTATACTATAATTGACTAATCAATTTTTGGCGCCGCTGCCGGGGATGGTTGAAGTGAATTCGTGATTTCTGTTTTTCGAATCGTGTTTTGAAGACCCTTCTCCCGGGAAGTTATCGTTTTTTATTTGTAAATATTTTATTATTATTATAAAAACCCAAAAAGATTTTCTTTTCAACAATTTATTTTCCTTTTCCTTTTATGTTTCTCAATTATAAAAATTCAAAAATATTCTTCTTATTCCTCTTATTCGTTTGATTCTTTATCTCTTACCCTCTTATACCGTTTAATTCTTATCTTCTTATTCTCCTAACCGTTTAATTCTTATCTTCTTATCCCTCATATTGTTTAATTCTCCACCATGATCGATTTTCCACCATCTCATCCCCATGATCTTCGGACCATGGAGGATTTCTATCATCCGTCACTAATCGGTAGAGGAGGACCGATCACTCCTACATCAGTTCCAGGAACAGATTTTAATTTGAAAAATCATATGGTTCTACTGATCCGACAAAATTGCCAATTTCACGGATTTCGAGATGAGGATGCAAACGAACACTTAAACAAATTCCTATCCATTACTCAATCCATAAAGCAAAATGGAGTTTCCTAAGATAACATCCGGTTAAATCTCTTTCTATTCTCTTTATCCCACAATGCTGAATCTTGGTTTTATACTCTTAAAACTCACTCAATTCACACATGGGAAGAGATGTTCCTCAAGTTTCTTTCAAAATACTTTCCATATTCTAAAACGGTGCAGCTAAGGAAAGACATTCAAAATTTCCAGCAATTGCCCAAGGAATCAGTATTTGAAGCTTGGGAGAGATTCAAATCGTTATTGCGGAAATGTCCAGACCATAAAATTTTGCTTCTTGATCAAATCCTAACTTTTTTTCATGGTATAACTCCGACTGATCAAGAGAAAATTATGTTGGCAGCCGGTGGGAATCTCATGCGGAAGACTCCTCAAGAAGCATACAATTTGATTGAGAATATGACACATCATCATTATCAGTGGGATGCTGAAATTCAGTATGACTCTATCACTGTGATGAGTGATCATTATTCCAAGAAAATTTCCACTATGAGTGCACGAGTTGAGGTCCTTGACAATAACACTATTCCAAATTGTCAATATCAACAAGGACCAGGTCATCCTCACACCTTTTACTTTTCAGACTCTGACGAGAGTGATGAGGATGAACCTTCAGAAGTATTGAAAGTTCAGACGTCGATTCCTCCTCCGAGTGGCAATCCCACTCCGTCTTCAGAACTTTTCATTTCCGACTCTTCCCATCCTTCTCCTCCACCCGAGGGAAGTGATATCTCTATGGAAGAGCTCGATGATCCAATTTCGCCGGAAATTGTTGATGATGATTATTATCCGGGGGGAGATGCTCCGTTATCAGAAAAAGAGATGTTTGATGAACCGTCATTTTCCCTTCTCCCGGAGGAAGTTATGAAGGAATTTATTGTTGAAGACAAGCAGTTAGATCCTTTGGAGCTCGAGCTCGAGGATGTTTTGCCCGAATATGAGATTTTTCTCTTTGATGCCGAAGAAGAGAGTAGCGGCAGTCCCACTTCTCATCCCGATTATCTTCTTCCGGCTTATGCAGCTTTTTGCTTTGATATTGATCATTCGGAAGAGAGGAGTAGTGGCAGTCCCACTTCTCATGCTTATCTCTCTCTTCCCGAGTATGACTCATTTCTTTTTGATAGGAATGATCTTTATCATGAGGAGTTCTCCGGTGAACTCTCTCTCTTTATATCTCTTCCGAAATACGATCATTTCTATTTTGATCTGGAAGAAGATTCTAGTCTGGGGGAGGTGTACTTTCTCATAAGTATTTGCTTATTGATGAAATCATCCCGGCCCTCCCTCCCGAGACTTTTGACAAAATTGCTTCTGATGATGAAGATTTGATCTTAATTGTTATCAAAATCTTTCTCCCTTTCAACACATTTGATGTGATTGCTCCTCTCCTTCACTCCGTTGGGAGTGAGGATACAATCTTTGACCCCGGTATCATCATTTATGGTAACTCTTTCTTAATTCCATGGGTGTCTCACTTTCGTATGTTTCAATGTTTATCCAAACCTCTTGAACGAAAGTCCGATTGAGAGTAGCTTTTCCACATGCTCCCCCAAGAACAAATAAATTCGGGGCGAGTCTAAGCTATACGACTCGATCAAAAACAAGCGCTTCGTGGGAGGCACCCCATGCTTATCCTTCTATCTTCTTTTCTATTTTCTAATAAGTGACGTGAGGAGGGCTACCTCTTCCATTTTTCGTGTTTCGTGGTTGTTTGTGATGTGTCCAGGATTTGCCCGAATAATGAAGACTCTCGTGCTCGTGGTTTGCTTCTCTCCACTCGAGTTTCATCATTCGTTGCTCATTCGATATCCTAAATCTTATCGTCTAACGTTTATCTTTGGCATAATTAATAAACGGCCTTATATTTATGTAGGAGAACCCTTACCTTTAAGACATTGAGGACAATGTCTCGTTTTAGTCTGGGGGGGGGGGGGTAATCTTTCGATTTGATTTTTGCCTTGCATTTTTTGCCGTTTACTCATGCAACCCCGTTTTTCCTCCAAAAATTGAAAAAAAAATCCAAAAAAATGAGAAAAATTTTAATTTTTTTTTGCAAAAATATAATAAATTTTGACATTTTGTTGACTTTCCGCTGGTGAGAGTAGGAATAAAATTCTGACTTGATCGGGCGTGTTGAGCCCTAGCTTGTCTCCTTAACCATTCGGCTAAGCATTCGCGGATCTTATTATTTAAGATTTTAAATTTGCGAAGAACGAGAAATGATAGAGTTTATTTAGAGGTTAGATGCTAAGCGTGGAGTAGTTGGTTCTCTTTAGAGCTCATCGAAGTTACTTGTGGCCTTTTGCTCCCACAAAATTGTTTCACCATATATAACTGTAAGAATAATTAAAGATGTTAGGTTTTGCCGATGATTAGTTCTTGGTCTTCTTAAAAGAATCTTTGCTTTAAAAATTGGGTACACATCAAAGTTACTTAATAAATACGTTTAATAATAATAAGTTAAGTTCTCTAAGCTACGGATTTGAGATCGGGCCTTGGATCCTTATTTTCGAAAGGTGTTTAGGCCTTGGCTACCCTCTTGCACCAGCCCTTGGACCTCTAGTTCAGGAATGTGCGAGGTCTTGGTCTAAACCACCTTGGATCCTCATTTCAGGAATGTCTAGAGTCTTGGAACACTCCGTTGTAACGGCCCTTGGATCCTTTATTCCAGAAGGTGTAAGGTCTTGGAACTAAACCATGAAGCTCCGTCGTTTAGGGTACGCAAGTGAAAAGTTAGTGAAAAAAAAATGGTGATGAATGAAAAAGAGAAAAATACAAAAGTCAAAAATATAAATAAAAAACTTGATGTGGACTGTTGGGCTATAAAGTTAAAGTACTGCTGGAATATCAAAGTACTGCTGGAAGTCAAAGTACTGCTAAATAAGTCAAAGTACTGCTGCTCGTTGAAGGACTGTTATGCAAATATGTTTAAGGACTAATTTGTAATTCTAGAATGTTCGTATTAGATTAGAACTAGAATTAGAATTACTTGTCGTTCAAGTATTGTAAACCGACTAGGGTTTTCCTTGTTCCTATAAAAGGATCCCTAGGTTGGCATTAGAGATACGATTTTAGAGAGACAAGTTCATACGATTAGAGATACGAATATTAGAAGCTTATTAGAGTATTAGTGATTAGAGTTTGTTAGTGAATCTGTGTAAAGAGCAGGTTCAAGGTTTTAATAATATTCGAAGTTGTTTAATAATTCTTCTTACCTTTGTTGAAGTAGATTCCGCATACTCAATAAAGTATCTTAGTGTTTCACTATTAACAGTTTTGGATTTATCCAAGGTTGTTAAACCGTAGACAAGCTACAAGTTAGTTTGGTCAGAGTATATCGATCCAACAAGTGGTATCAGAGCTTGTGTGGAGACTCTGATTAAGAAGAAACCCTTAAAACCGATTTATCAACAAACCCTAAACGATGTCGACTGAAGCTGCACCAATCCCATCCATCACCTCACTCAGAATTCCTATCATCAAGAAGGGAGAATATGATCTCTGGAGCATGAAGATGAGGCAGTACCTTGCTATTACAGACCATGCTCTATGGGATGTGATTGTCAATGGTAATGTTGTTCTTGACGAACCTGTACATGTTAAAGGACAACCCAAACCACCTCAACCAACCTTGCCAGCAGCTACAAAGAGAAATCAAGATAAGGCTCTCAACATACTGTTGTCTGCTATTCCTGATGGTCACCTACTAAAGTTTCATGATGCTAAGGATGCAAAGCAATTGTGGGCTGTGATCAAGACAAGATTTGGAGGTAATGATGCTTCCAAGAAGATGAATAGAAACTTATTGAAGCAACAGTTTGAAACTTTCACTGTTGGTGAAAGAGAAGGTCTTGATGCTGCCTATGACAGATTCCAAAATTTACTTAGTATGCTAGAGTTGTATGGAGCATAGGTAACCGTTGAAGATGCAAATTTGAAGTTCTTAAGGAGTTTGCCATCTGTCTGGCATGTGGTTGCTACCATGATTAGAGGTCAACCTGGATTGGAATCTATGGACTTTGATGATCTCTACAACAATTTGAAGGTGTACGAGCAAGAGATGAATGGTCATAGTTCTCAGAAAACTTACAACATAGCTTTTGTGTCTTCTGAAAACACAAGCAGTACTTCCACTAAAAGTACTGCTTATCCTTCTCAAAGTACTGTTGGTGATACACAGCATGTTTGCACAACCACTACTATCCCCAACCCATCACCAACAAACAACACCAACTCTGATGATGTTGTATGTTCCTTCTTTGCTCAACAAGCCACTCTACCTGTTACCTATCAAGAAGACTTGTTGCAGATTGAAAAGATGCTTTGGAAGAGATTGACATAAGATGGCAAGTTGCCATGATCACTGCAAGGATCAAGAAGTTTATGAACAAGACAGGAAGGGGAATTGATTTCAAAGCCAAACAGGGTATAACTTTTCACAAATCCAAGATTGAATGCTTTAATTGTCAAAAGCTTGGGCACTTTGCAAGGGAATGCAAGTTTGCAAAATATCAAGCAAACAGAATGCGTGAACAACCCAAAGTTGAAAGAAAAGAGGTTCCTGTTACTGAAACAAAACCAAAAGCTTTGGTGGCTCAAGAAAATCTAGCAGAGATTGACTGGAGTGCTGAATTTGATGATGAACCAGTAACCTATTCTATGGTTGCAATGGAAGAGTTTGATTGGAGCACAGCTTTTGATGAGGAACCAGGATATGCTGCTTTGGAATCAAGAGATGGTCTTGGAAGCTTTGACTGGAGCATGGAGGATGAAGATGAACCTGTTCAGATTGCTATGGTAGCTACTTCACCAAGTTCATCCAATGTCTCTGAGGTATGCTCTAAGTGTAATGATGTGTATCAAAAGTTGCTTAAAGAATATGTGACTGAAAGAGATAATTGTAGAACAGCTAGGTCTGAGGTAGCCGGTTATCAATTAACTTTAGAGTCAATGGAAGCCAAAATATTAACACATGAAAATAATGAAATGGCTTGGGCAGAAAAATATGAGCAACAAGATTATCAATTAAAATTAAGTGAATGGAAGTTAGGATGTAAGGTGTCTGAATTAGAAAAGATTACTAAGGAAAGAGATGCTTTGTTAGAAAAACTTGCTAGTGTACAAAAGGCTGGTCTGGCACATGTTCAATTTGTTGAAAAACAACGAAGAGTACACATTAAAACTGGACTAGGTTATGGTGTTGAGGATAGTAGTTCAGATGAGATTCCACCTAGTGATAAGGAACCAGTCAGTTCAGTAGAGATCTCAACTAGTGATGATGAACATACTAGCTCAGAAGAAAACACACCCAGGAATGAGGAACCAATTAGTGAATCACCTCCTGAGTTTAAGAAAGATAAGGAGTACCACTCAGTTCCTGCACCCACTGGTAGGCTTCAACCACCTAGGACAGATGTTTCTTGTTATGGTGTAGACAACCTAGAGTTTAGGAAGAAGCTTACTGGTCAATCTAGTTCTGAGAAACCTAAGGATGAATTTCAAAGGGGTAATGATCAAAAGTTTCCTACAGCCTTTCAAAAACAAGCAATACCTCCAAAATCTTTTCAAAGTACTGCTAGACATTCAGCAGTACCTCCAAGAGAAACTTTTCAAAATACTGCTAACTATAGGAAACCTTTTAATCATAGAAGAGGATTTGGGAATATGGAGCGAAAATTATGTTATGTATGCTATAGTCCTGATCATTTGATTAAGCACTGTGACTTACACTCAGAATACTTAAGTCAGTTCCCAAAGAATAGACCTGCCAATCATAAGCCAAGAGAGACTAGACCAGCTTGGAATCACTCAAATAGGGTTAACCATAGTAATTTCTCTAAAGACTATAGATACCCTCACCAGAAAAGATTGTTTTCCAAACCACCAGTACCTTCACACACTGATAAGTCTCAAGAAGTACCTTCTCAAAGGACTGATAAGTTTTCACCCAATCATGGTACTGCTAACACTTTTTCATATAGAAGACCTAAGAGATTCAATTCATATAAAAGGTCTTACACCTCAAGCAAAGTACCTAGATCAGAGAAACCTAAAGTCAAACGAAATTGGGTTAAGAAAGAAAGTACTGATGGGGAACAAGCAGTACTTTCATCAGATAAGGGTGAAACAGGGAGTGTTGTTGATAATACAACACAGGACATGGGACCAAAGCAAATAATCATTGACCATGCCTTTAAAACCAGTGGAGATTACATACAGAAGGAATTCAAGTATGTCACTCCACAAGGGGAACACAAGTCAGTAATGGCTTGGGTTCCTAAAAGAAACTAACCCTTTTCTTTTACTGTGCAGGGCAACCCAAAGGAGGAGCTTAAAGATCATATTATTGTTGATAGTGGTTGCTCTGGCAGCATGACAGGGGACAAGGAGATCCTGTCAAACTTTAAGGCATATTATGGAGGAAGAGTTGCATTCGGTAATGATCCTGATGGAGGGAGAATCACTGGCAAAGGAACAATCAAGGCTGGATGTATTGATTTTGAGAATGTTAGATATGTGAAGGAGCTCAAGTTCAATCTTTTGTCAGTTTCTCAGATTTGTGACAAGAAGTACCCAATTCTATTCACTGATACAGAATGTCTTATTCTCTCTCCTGAGTTCAAGTTTGTTGATGATCACTTGGTAACATTGAGAGTACCAAGAACCAATGATGTGTACAGTTTAGACTTAAAGAGTCTCAATTCTACTGGAAAAGCAACATGTTTAGTAGCCAAAGCATCATTAGAAGAAGCACATCTATGGCATCGAAGACTAGGTCATGTAAATTTCAAGAACATCAACAAGCTGGTCAAAGGAAATTTAGTTAGAGGTTTACCTTCCAAAACATTCAAGACTGATCCTTCATGTTTGGCTTGCAAGAAGGGTAAACAACATAAAGCTTCATGTAAGAAGCTTGGGGAAAGAGATATTAGAGAACCTTTGGAGTTGCTACACATGGATCTGTTTGGACCAGTTTCAGTAGAAAGTTTAAATAAGAAGAAGTACTGCTTAGTTGTGACAGATGATTGTAGCAGATTAAGTTGGGTCTTTTTCTTGGGATTCAAAGATGAAACCTTTGATGCTATCCATGACCTGATAGTAGCCCTTGAAAATCAATTGAGACTCAAAGTCAGAGGTATTAGATGTGATAATGGAACAGAATTCAAGAACAAGCATATGGATGAATTATGTGCCAAGAAAGGGATCAAGAGAGAGTTTAGCATTGCTAGAACACCACAGCAGAATGGTGTTGTAGAAACAAAGAACATGACTTTGATAGAAGCAGCTAGAACAATGCTTGCAGATTCCCAATTACCTATTCTCTTTTGGGCTGAAGCCATAAGTACTGCTTGCTATGTATTAAATAGAGTTTCAGTAACTAAACCTCAGATGAAGACACCTTATGAGTTACTAATGGGAAAGAAACCAAACATTCATTTTCTAAAACCTTTTGGCTGTTCTCTGACTATTCTAAATACCATTGATTCTCTGGGAAAATTTGATGGTAAGTCAGATGAAGGATATCTATTGGGTTATTGTACAAATAGCAAAGGTTTTAGAGTCTATAACAGGAGTACCAAAAAGGTTCAAGATTGTCTTCATGTTGAATTTTTTAAAGATAAAGAAACTCAGAAAGGTAAAGGTCCTGATTGGATGTTTGATCTTGATCTCAAGTTTACTCCATCTATGAATTATGTGCCTGTTAGAGAAGAGAATCAGGCTAATCACAAAGAAGATGATTCACAGTACATTGTTCATGGAGTCAATGTTAGACCAGAAGATGTTCCTGACAAAGAACCTGAAGTTAATGATAAGGAACAAAGTACTGCTCAACCAACCAATACAGTATCTGATGAAGATCAAGCCATACAAGATGAAATTAATAGGATGCTTTTTCAAGAAACTATATCAAAATCCTATGAAGATGAACAAAGGAGGGCTTATGAAGCTGCAAAGAAAAAGGGTAAATTTCAAGATACTGCCCACAGTACTTCTGATCAAAGTACTAATGACCCTTTTGACAGTACTTCTGGTGTGTTAGAACCATCAAATTGGAATAATGCTGATGATTCCAATGTTGATGATGATGATTTGGATAATGCTAACATTCCTGGATTAAAAGAAATTGATGATGAGCTTAATCAAGATGGTATTTTCTCAACTACCAATGAAGGGATTGATTTTACTAATTTGGAATTTTATCTTCCAGTTCCACCAACTCCTACATTGAGAGTTCATAAAGCTCATCCTCAAAGCAACATTATTGGATCACCCTCTTCAGGAGTGGTTACAAGAAACAAAGTTAAAGGTCTTTCTAAGCAACATACTACTTTGCTTAGCTTTGGTTACAAACAAAACATGATGAATCACAAGGATCAACAAACATGCCTGTTTTCTTGTTTTCTATCTCAAGATGAATCCAAGAAGGTAGCTCAAGCTTTATCTGATGAAAGTTGGGTTGAAGCCATGCAAGAGGAGCTTCTATAATTCAAGCTTCAAGAAGTCTGGGTATTATGTGATCTACCAGATGGCAAAAGAGTCATTGGTACAAGGTGGGTTTTCAGAATCAAAAGAGATGAAAGAGGGAATGTTATCAAAAATAAAGCTAGATTGGTTGCACAAGGATATCGCCAAGAAGAAGGAGTGGATTATGATGAAGTGTTTACTCCTGTTGCAAGAATAGAGGCAATAAGGTTATTTCTTGCCTTTGCATCATACATGGGATTTCCTGTCTACCAAATGGATGTAAAAAGTGCCTTCCTTTATGGCACAATTTCTGAGGAAGTTTATGTTAAACAACCTCCTGGTTTTGAAGATCCTGCACATCCAAACAAAGTCTACAAGGTGATCAAGGCACTGTATGGCCTTCATCAAGCTCCCAGAGCTTGGTATGAGAGACTCTCAAATTTTCTATTACAACATGGTTACAGGAGAGGAGCAATTGATAAGACTTTGTTTATCAAAAGGGATAAGAAAGACATTATGTTAGTCCAAGTCTATGTGGATGATATTATCTTTGGAGCCACAAAGAAGTCTATGGTGAAAGAATTTGAAGAACTTATGCAGCGGGAGTTTCAAATGAGTTCTATGGGAGAATTAACTTTCTTTTTGGGGCTTCAAGTTAGACAAACAAGAGATGGAATCTTCATTAATCAAGAAAAGTATGTTGCAGACATACTTAAAAGATTTGACCTTCCAAATCTCAGGCCTGCCACCACACCCATTGATAACAATAAACCATTAGGCAAGGATGAAGATGGACAAGCTGTGGATGTCAAGCTTTACAGATCAATGATTGGTTGTCTTATGTACTTAACTGCATCCAGACCTGACATCATGTTTGCTGTATGCTTGTGTTCAAGATATCAGGTTACACCCAAAGTTTCTCATATGTATGCAGTCAAGAGGATTTTTCGATATCTCAAGCGTCAACCAAAGTTAGGATTATGGTATCCTAAAGAGTCACCTTTTCACTTGGAAACTTTTTCAGATAGTGATTATGCAGGAGATAACTATGATAGAAGATCAACCACATGAGGATGTCAATATCTTGGAAGAAGATTAGTCTCCTGGCAATGTAAGAAGCAAACGATTGCAGCAACCTCCTCTACTGAAGCAGAATATGTTGCTGCTGCAAGCTGTTGTGGACAAGTTTTGTGGATGCAAAATCAACTCTTGGATTATGGATTCAACTTCAAAAACACTCTATCAACATTGATAATGAGAGTACCATATGTATTGTGAAGAATCCAGTTTATCACTCCAAGACCAAGCATATTCAGATTAGGCATCACTTCATTCGGGATTGTTATGAGCACAGACTTATAAATGTGGTCAAGGTTCACACAGATGATAATGTAGCTGATCTACTCACAAAGGGATTTGATGTTTCAAGATTCAACCACTTAGTTGTGAGCATTGGGATGATTAACTACTAGGCTACATTTGAGGGGAGGCTTTAATATTAGTTAGTATACGTTCTTTCAGTTCTAAATGAAAGTATTGGTTTTTCGTAGTTTAGTTTAGAACCTATGTTGTATTTGAGGGGAGGAAACATAGTTATTAGTTAGAACTTATGCATGCGTCATTTACAAGTTCTTGGTTTAGTTTGAAGTGTTGGTTGTGGATAAGAAGATGAAACGTACTGCTTTGTTACTTAACGTACTGGCTCAGCAACGTACTGCTTTCAACGTACTTCTTACGTGGACGTACTATTCCAACGGTCAAAATATGTGGGGCTACGGTTAATTAATTCATTACGGCGAAGATAATAAGTCCATCAAAACGATAACTTTATTATTTTAAGTTTGATTTGTTTCAATCCTATTTAAATAAACTCTCACCTATTCACCGCCTTTTAACTTAATCCGAGATCCCTCATTCACTCTTCCACCACAATTTTTTAACGAAACACACATTCAAAACGTATCCTTCTCTACGATTCATCATGGCTAATCGAATCACAATTAGCAAACACAACATGATCGCTAATTTAGACAAAACAGGGGACAATATTGACTTTCATGCGATCATCGATTTCTTGACTGGGTCTTCCATCAACTACTCCATTTTAGTTGATCCTGACGTTATTGGTCCATGGATACAAGAATTTTGGGCTACTGCAACGGATGAGGATGATTCTTTAATTAGGGCTGCGGTTGCTGGAAGGACAATTCGGATTTCTGAAGCCACAGTTAGGGATGCTTTGATGTTTAATGATGAAGGAGGAGCTGTTCGTTTTGACAAACAAGTACTTTGGGACACTTTAAGAGATATAGGCTATGAGGGAGATCTTACGAAACTTACTTTTCAGAAGCCTTTGTTTTGTTCTCATTGGAAGTACCTAATTCATGTCTTACTTCACTGCTTAAGTCCCAAGAGTACTTCTTTTGATCAATTTGGTCAAAATATTGCATCTTCTTTAGTGGGTTTGGCTACCAATCACCAATTCAACTTTTCAAGACTTATTCTTGATGGTATGCTTTCACACATTACTAATGGTAAACCATTCTTGATGTATCCTAGGTTTGTTCAATTATTCTTGAACAAACAGCTTGAGGATGTCCCTAAACCTCAAAGTTTTTTACCCACTGTCAAACTTTCACCAAAGGTGTTTACTTTTATATCTAAGACGAGTATCAAGTTTTCTGGAACAAACACACCTTTGACTGCTCATATATTGGAAGTTGCACAAGTAGTTAGAGATGCAGAGCAAGAGCAACAGCAAGAAGAAAACTCTGAATCAGCAAGTCATGAGCTTCCAGTTTCAAGAGAAGATAGTGTTCCTCAACCTACTGCTTCTCAACATACTGCTTCTCCACATACTGCTCCTAGGGAAGATGCTGCTCCTATGTCCATTCCTATCCATGAGGAGTCAGACCAAGGTATGAATCAACCACCATCTCCTAATGATTATACTTCCAATAATGTGTCTCAGCAATTTGAAGAAGAAGAGGCAGAGATGGATAATTATGCTTTGACAAGGGAGTTAAGGAGGCTGAAGAAGGAGAGTGAGGCTCAAGCTGCTCAGATAGTCAAATTAAAGACTAAGTATCAAAGATTGAAGAAGTTTGTTTGGCCACTAGTTCAACACCACCGATTATGGGTAAAGTCTCCGAAGAGGAGTGGTCAGAAACCTAAGAAGGCTTCTTAGTCAAAGAAGAAAAAGTCAAAGAAGTAGTCTTCATTCCAATTGGGGAGGAATTTAGAGAATTTGAATGAAGATGCTGGATTTAATCAAGATGCTGGATTTATTGATGATACTCAGATGACACCACCTGAAAATATTCCTCAAGAAACTGCTGAGAGGAAGAGTGATGAAACAGAGCAAATCAATATTGAAGAAGCTGCTGTTGAAGTAAGAAGTGGTGATACTGAGGAAGTAAATTTGGAAGGAGCTGATGTTGAAAGTACTGCTCTTCAAGGTACTGTGAGGCAATTTATAATTACACCAAGAACTTTGGATTTTGAGGAAGATGTTGATCCTTCAAGTCAAGTTCAAGAGGAAGTTGGCCCTTCCAAACCAGCTCAGGAAGAAGATGTTATAGCTCATACTAACAGTGATGATGAAACGATTGCTGACATTATGATTAATATGTCAAGTCAAAGAGGCATCAGTATTCATGAAGTTGAACAACAACCTCATACTTCTTCTCAACCTACTCAGGAGTTAGATCCAAAAGACAAAGGTAAAGGGGTCATGGTAGAAAAGAAGAAGAAGAAGCTGACATTGGCACAGTTAAGAGAAATTCAGATTGCCAAAGGTGAGGAAGCAGCTAGACTATTGCAAGCTAAGTTAGATGCTGAAGAATCTAGGAAGCTTATTGTTCAACCACAAAGGCCAATTAGTAAAGCTAGAGAAAGGAATGATATGATGGCTTATCTGAAAGGTCAAGGATATACAGGTTTGGTGAAACTGACATATACAAAGATGAAGGATCTGTATGATGCTGTTAGGGAAGCTATAGAAAAGGATCTTGCAAGCATTATTTCATTTAAAGATAACAAGCTTGAAGATAGAAGAAAGGAAAGAGCTGTTACAAGGAGCTCAAAGAGGAAAAGAACAACATCTGATGAACAGCCATCAAAGAAGTTCAAGGATACATTTGAATTAAGAACAGACACAGTTAATGAGCTAAGGAATTACCTCAGAGTTGTTGACTTTGAACATCCAAAATTAAAAGAAGATGCTGATAAGAAGTCCAAGATATCTACTTTTTCAGTTGTAGAATCACAAGAAGGAGATTATCTGATCTTTCATAGACAAGATGGAAGTTTTAGAGTATTCAATTCGTTATGGGATATACTACATCTGATTGACAGAGATGATATGCTTCAGTTATATCTACAAGTGCAAACTTACTTTGAGCATATTCCACCACAAGGAGTAGGTTTGATATTACTAGGAGATCTCACAACCATCTGGGAAACAGAGGAAACAAAGGATAGTACTTTGTGGGAAAATCAAGAAAACTGGGAGATTAACAGATGGAGATTCTTTGAATCAGTTGGAATACACGTTTTGGAATTAGAGGATGGCACTATGATTCATATGCTAGTAGAATAGAGATATCCACTCACAAGAGATCTGATGATCAGGATGCTAGACCATGGCATGGAAGTGGAACAAGAGAATGAAGTAGCATTGATGGTCATAAAATTGTTCATCAAGTGGACAACTGAATCTGAAGATTAATGCATAACTACCGGTATGATTTAATTATTATATAAATCTTTTGAAAAATAAGTACTTTCTTCAAAGTACTGCTAGTCAAACAGTACTTTCTCAAAGTACTGCTTGTAGCATGAAACCAGTAAAGTCTTTTGATAAAATCAGTGATTTTTTATTAGTGCAAAAACATTTTAAAGCACAAAGATTAAACAGCAACAAATGGTTTTGAAAGCAACAACATGGTGTTAGTACTTGTACTACACAACAAATGGTAATCAACTCACCGTGTTTAATAAACAAGAAAGAGTTTGACTCATCATGAGGGTACGGCTCTGATGTGATTATCAAATCCGTTTTTAGTTGATAATTTACTAAAAATTGTATGGTTTTCAACTCACCATATCTATGTTAGTGAAGAGTTAGCTAGCCCACAAGATAATGGCTTTGTGGTAAAGGCTGTGGAAAACCATTATATGGTAATTAGTTCACCATGGTAGTGATTGTACTAAAAGAACTAGCTAGTCCAAAAGCAAACGGCTATTTGGTAAAGACTAATCAAATCCGTTGATAGCTGATGATTTGCTAAAAATCATATGGTTATCAATGTACCATGGTTTCTTAAACCTAAACATTGGCTACTCCAGAGTTAATGGCTTTGGTAAAGAGACATCAAAATCCATTAAGTTTTCTATGATTCACCTCTTACAGGAGTTAACACACCTGGAAGTGATGAGAATAGTATGAAACTTTTAAGATCTGATGTACCTATTGCCAATATGATGCTGAGTTGCTGAAAAGATAAGTTGCTGAAAAGAATTGTTGCTGATAAAGATTGCAGATACTGATTGCATTGATGATAACAAAACAACGAGACAGACTTCAAAGACACAACCTTTCCTTGAAGATAAAAATGATTGAAGTTAAAGAAATACAAAGGAACTTGAAATCAAGCAAGTAGAATTCAAGTTAGGGGAGGATTGTTGGGATATAAAGTTAAAGTACTGCTTGAATATCAAAGTACTGCTGGAAGTCAAAGTACTGCTAAATAAGTCAAAGTACTGCTGCTCATTGATGGACTGTTATGCAAATATGTTTAAGGACTAATGTGTAATTCTAGAATGTTCGTATTAGATTAGAATTAGAATTAGAATTACTTGTCGTTCAAGTATTGTAAACTGACTAGGGTTTTCCTTGTTCCTATAAAAGGATCCCTAGGTTGGCATTAGAGATACGATTTTAGAGAGACAAGTTCATACGATTAGAGATATGAATATTAGAAGCTTATTAGAGTATTAGTGATTAGAGTTTGTTAGTGAATCTGTGTAAAGAGCAGGTTCAAGGTTTTAATAATATTCGAAGTTGTTTATTAATTCTTCTTAGCTTTGTTGAAGTAGATTCCGCATACTCAATAAAGTATATCAGTGTTTCACTATTAACAGTTTTGGATTTATCCAAGGTTGTTAAATCGTAGACAAGCTACAAGTTAGTTTGGTCAGAGTATATCGATCCAACATGGACCTCATTTTTATTTGCAACGGTTCTCGAGAGAAGATTGAAAACTACTTAGCGTCTTAATTTAGTATCTTTATCGGACTAAAAACCTATAGAAACGAGAAAATATGAAGCAATTCATTTCTCACCAAAAATAAAATAAATAGAGGCAAATTAGGAAAATGGGAGAAAGAGGTAATTACAAAAGTAACTTCTATGGGTAGTGTTGGCATCTAACTTGTAAATAACGATGATTTCGTTTTTAAGCTTAGTTTGGGGACTCATGAAAAATCAAGGATGACGAAATTTTATCCGTATGGTCACTTCTTTATGAGTCGTGTTTCGTACTCCGTGATCCTAAAAATTATTATGAAATAATGAAAGTCAACAAGCCATCAGATGAAAAATGAGAAAAATATAAAAATAGAATAAAAGGAAAAATGAGGAGTTTTTAAAACTTTAGATTTCTTAATCTCTTTTGAAAATTTTGCTACTTTTCAAAGTTAGTAAAAAGATGTTGAAAATTTTTGGTTTCAAAAATGTGTTTCTATAACATTGCGTGAGGACACTGCAATAACTTAGTCTGGGGGATTTTGATATGTGCTTAAACACATACCTTTATTTGACCAAAATCATACCAAAACGACCAAAAACTAAACAAAATGCCAAATATATTTGTGTTTTTGTGTTTGTTTCTATGCAGGTACGGATATTTATAAAATGGACAAAAAACAAGGAAAAACCGACAAAAACGAGCACGAGAATGGAAAAGAGTCAAATACCGAAGCCGGGGTAGCAAAATATCAAAAATTGAGCTCAAAATGCCAAAAAGATCCTTGGAGAATCAAAAAGTGTCAGAAATAGTCCTTGGAGCAAAATTTGAAGAATTGGCAGTTTCGATCCCTCAACTTTCAAAAGTTGTCAAAAATGGTCCCTTGAAGAATATTTAAAAGAAATGACCACTCAAGCCCTCCAAGAATCAAAGAAAAACAAATATGGCCTTGGATTACACTTTGAAAACTTGGCAGAATCAGTCCCTGGAATTTTCAGAATTTCAGCTTTGGTCCTTAAAAGTTTACCAATTTTTCATCTAAACCTTATAACCAAAAGAACTAAAAATCCCCCAAAACAATAACCCAAACCCAATATCTAATAAACCCAATCCAGAAATCATCAGCCCATCTCCCGTTTTATCCGGATTCTACCCTAAACCCGACCCGGTCAAAACCCTAACCCACACCCTTTATCAGTCAAAATAGAATAAATAAAACCAAAACCTAACCTGCCAAAATAAATAACCGTTTACTGTTCATCACCACCTCCAATTTACCCTGCTCCTCACCCCATTTACCCGTACTTAAGTATGCTTTCTAGAAGCTGACAACATGTCAGAGGGTGCTGACACACGGATTGCCAAGGTGGCAAAATAGGAGCCTGTGATTGGTTGAGACACCTCACGAATTCGATCCAAGGGCTGAGATGATCTTTGATGACATGATGATGAATTAGAGGGCTAAGATAAACTCAGAAGAAACCCTAGAAGCTTCTCAGCTGGCTATAAAAGCTCTCCTCTCCTCACAGAAAAAGGGTTTTAGATATTTTAGGGTCGTTTTTATGGTAGCTTAAATTGTCGGTTAATCTAGCTTTTTAAAGTTAATTGTACTCTTTAATTTCCTGTTTTGTAATTGAATTACAGAGTTAATATAAGTTTGAGTTACGTTTAAGGTTACTGTGCAATTTTTGTTTTTAAGTTTTCAATTGAAATCGCTTATTAAGCTCTTGTTCCTATTGTTTAAGCTTTCGATAAGCTCTTAAAAGCTTCGTATCTAAATATTTTCATACTTTCTATTTTCAAACTTAAAATTCAAAAAAATTAGAAAATATCTCAAAAATTCAAAAATAAGCTCAACAGCTTAAACAAGCTTCAATAAGCTAATTAGTCTCTCATATCAGCTTATGTAAGCTGAATATAGCTTTTTGTAAGCTTGCAATGGTTTAAAACTGTTTTAAGCTCATTAATCCAAAAAAGTCAAAGATGGTCAACATTTTGGTCAAATTACCACTTGGTGAGGATTAAGCTGTTCTGGATAAGCTTGGGTGGTTACTAGCTTATGTTTAAGAAGCTAAGATGGTTTTCTGATCAATACCTATGGTTTTAAGCTCAGTGCACTTATAAGTTAGATTTCCATTTTTTTTGTTCTATAGCCTATTTCAGCCTATCATGTGTTTTTTCTAGTTTTTATTAGTGTAATATTGATTTTTATTTGTTTTGTGTGTAGTTTAATTACCATTTGCTTAGGTTTCCTAAATAATCTAGTTAAGTAGCCGAATTAGCTTAATTTATGTCCTAGCTCATTTAGTGCTATTTCACAGTTAAAAGCAATTTAATATAGTTTAATTTACTTAGATGACCAATTGGCATTCAGAATTATAGCTTATATAGGTCAGTTATAGTGAATATCTCAAAACAGTTGGTTATAGAGGGTGTTTGGTTTAAGCTTATTTAGGGACATACTAATCAGTTACTGTTCACCTGCACTATGGTAATGTTTGATCTTGCTTATAGTAACCTAGATTAGCTTTTATCAATTTTTGATTAGCTTTAAGTTGCCTCAGTAGGACTGTAGTACCCTGCACAGGAAATCAGTCCCAAATGAGCCTTTTTCTCAGCTTATTTATAAGCTGAGATAAAGCCACCCTAGGACTGCTTTTTCTGATTTTAAGTACTTTGGTTGGTAGATTTTAGGATTTCTTAGCTTTGATGGTTATCGCTTATCTTCTTGCAGCTTTTCATGGCTGCAAACAACCATATCAGTAGCCCTTTTTATACGGCCTGCATCAGTTTATGTGTCCCAATCACCCCCTTTCTCAGCTAATAATAAGCTCATTATAAGCTATTATTTGTCTAATTTTTGTTCTATAGTTAGTTCGCACTATAAGCTTTAATTATTTGTGCTTTATTTGGGATTTAGTGCTTATTAGGAGTGCTTAATTTAGTCTGCAATAAGGTGATAGGGTCTGTTTGGGATTAGTGTTGGACAGTCAAGCTTCTCCATATTCTAAGTTTTTTAGCCTTTAGGATCTGCTTAATTAGGTGAATTCTACTATATTCAAGTTGCATTTGGTCCCATAGCTTATTTAGCTTTCGGCTTTTAGCTTAATTAGTAGCTTTTTAGTTTTAAGACTTTCATTTTTTAGTTTTTATGCTAACTTCTAAGGTCTCAGCTTATTTCTCAGTTAATTTTAGCTTTTCATAAATATTGTTTTCACAAAAAGTCTCTAATATTAGCTTATTATCAAGTTTGTAAAAGATAATTTGAAAAAAAAAAAAAAAAAAAAAAATCAAATAGAAAAAGTACAAAGCCAGACTCGAACCCTGGTCTCAGCCCTTGCACAACCTCAACACACCAACACCCCACCATCTCTGCCCTTGGGACTTTCTTGTTAAGTCCTTACCTTTTTATTCTTTTAACCTATTTTAAGTCCTTTATGCTTATTTACCTTTTTAGCTTATAACTGCTTAATTCAGTCTGCGTATTATCCCAACTTATTTTTCTTTTATCCTTTTTACTTTAATTAGTTTTCAAAAAATTTCCAGATTTTTATAAAAAGGTTTAATATTTTAAATCATTTAATTTTGTTAAAATAGTTTTTAAATCATAAAAAATTAAATAAAAGTCAAAGAAATATAATTCTTTTTCCTAAAATTTTATTTTATTAAATAGAACTTAGGAAAATTGCTTTGACGTTTCTAGGATTAGTATTTCTCTATTTTGACATTTAGGTTCGGATTTCTCGACTTAAACGCGTTTTTAGGATTACTTTTATGTTTTCACTTATGTTTGCCTTAGATTAGTATTTCCCTTGCCTTAGTATTTGTTTTTAGTTCATATTTCATTTTCTTAGTTTAAAAATCCTTTTACATATTTTTCACTAATCACAACACGTTTCACGATCCCGAAATCACAATTCCATTCAATCTTTGTCGGGACAACGAACCGGGTTTTACATATTTCCTGTGTAATTCCTTGGAAGAAAATCTATACTATAATTGACTAATCATACATCCAAGGAGCTTGACAAGATCCGGTGCTGGAGTTTTGAAATGCATATAACTTCATTCATAAACTCATTAATTCCTTGACTGGATGTCTTGGAGAGATGTTTAACTGCAAGTTCTTGCCCACCTTCTAGCATACCCTGAAGATTACCAATTTTAATATGAAAGCTATACAAAACTAAAAGGTAACTATCATTCATATTTTTTTGTATCACTAAAACACTTAAACATTTTAGCTTCATAATTTTGTTATGTATAATGAATTAGAATGTTGCTCTAACAATTATAGTCAAATGGACGAATCATAATGTGACGTTGTTCTCAGCAAACTGAATTCAACTAAATAAGATTCCTCATTTCTCCAAGTTTATTATCGAGTAAAAATTTAGTAGTAACTTTAGCTACTCTAAAGAAGTTAAACAATGGTAGTTTCATAACATCATTTGTAGTGGAAGAACATCTTAAAAATACCTTTTTATTAAACATCTGATAGCCAGACTCGCAAAAGTACAGTCTGTGGTTCATCAAAGATGTATACCTGTTAAGAACACAAAACGTAAAGCATTAAATATGAATAAGTATGAAACGTGATCAAAAAGTAGGTAATCTCGTTTTATGAGTATAACGGGTTAAACTCAATATATAAAACATCGGAAATAAAAGTTTGGTTACAGCATGTTCTTAGGAAATTAACATCTACCACTCCACTTGTATTATAAAGGGAAAAAAGTTTGAAGACACAATCTAAAACTGCTTCGACACTATACCCAAGCAACTTAGCAGCCTCGCCTGATAAGGGATAAAAGTGAATTTCAATTATTTTGAAATCGATCCCATTAGAATATTAATGGACTTTTATTGGTAATCACATGATTTTTTCATGAAAATAAATAAAACATAAATTAACACCTTTATTATATATATTATTATTATTATTATTTTATTATTATTATTATTATTATTTTTATTATATATATATATATATATATATAATAAATATATATATATGTATATACCTTTCGACACTGACAAGCAACGAATTTTAGCGTAGAATAACAACTTTTCTGTATTTTCTTCATTTGTGCACGTTCAGTACCCAGCATACCTTGTTCTAGGAGGTTTGTGCCTATCACTTAGGATCCACCCTCCGAGTTTAGTAACCTGGAAAACAGATAAGTATTCAATTTCTCATCATTATTTTGAACATGTTATTAGCTAAGTTATGCTGCAGTGTGAAAGTTACTTACAGCTAAGCACATTTCAATATACACTTGTTTTTGTACAGGAGTCATGTATACTATCCAATCTGCTTTGTACTTGTAAAGTCCATACCTACGTTTCACAGAAGTTTGAAAGCCACAATTCATATAACATTGGTGAAACGTAACACTGTTTACAATTTAAAATAAATTTACAGGAAAATTAAATCTATTGATAGCCACTTGATATATATGTTTTGATAAACATAGCAAGTAAAGTACCACAAAGCAAAGGTATCTTTGTAAGCATTTTTGAAATCTCTCTTCGAAAGAATAAAAGGTACTTTTCCTTTTGTCACCACCTCTCCATCTCTTTCTTCACACGGAAACCATTTATTCAATAGTTCTAAAGCCCATACACCGTCTCACTGAAAATAAATGGACATCAAAAACTAATACATAAAAAAGTAATGCATTACTTATTAGCTCAGAAAAGTTGCACCTCGTTGCATTTTTTCACCAATGAATCTGTCTCTGGGCTAAAGCAAGTAACAATTATATATGCGGTTTCATCTGCAATAATTGCTTTGAAGCAATAACTGTCCATAAAATTTATGTGAATATACGTTAGATGTATAATAAGGTAAAGTGAGCGTTATGTTGTACGCATTCCATATTGTATATATGTTTTTCATAATACCTGTAATTGCGTATTTGGTTGAGCACCAGATACCTGCTCACAGAATACAGATTATTCTGAAACATGTGAATATATAAAAAACATCAGTTCCAAGTTGGTTAAAATAAAACATGTTACCTTGTAGAATTTCTTATCCCTCTCATAATCAAGACCAGGAGGTGCGTTTTGCAAGAACATTAGCAATACCTACAACGATAAAAGTATTTTACTTCGTAAAAATTATAAACTCCACTAAAATCAAAACATACCTCAATAAACAAACAAAACATGTAAAAAGTAAATATAAAAGTAATTACCTCAAAGTCTTCAGGCAGTTGAAACTTAAAATCCTATGATTCTTCATCAACTCTTCTTAAGGAATCTGCTCATCTTGCTCATAAAAGTTTTTAACAGCAACATCTTCATCAGAATTTATATAACTGACGAATTTATTAGGGTTTAAGGATGCATGTAAATTACTTGATCAGGCATAATCTTTTCTGCAAAAAAGAGAGCACAAAAAAATATTGAATGGTAAAAAAACCAATAAACAAAATAGAAACAACATCTGTTAGAAAAAACTAAAAAACAGCATGCATGCATTATACTTCATCATTTACAATGACGTTGCTTGATTTATGAAGAGCAGACCTGTGTGTAAACATAGTCATTAATGTATTAGGAAATCCTATGTTCGAATCCTGCAAATTAAATTTTTAAACAAATTAAATACGGACTTTAAAATTTTTTAATACGAATTATGTAAGTTAAATTAATGCAAATTTTAATTTTAATTGAAAACAATTTATGAAAAAAGTGTGCTTAGGTGGAATTATGAGGTGGCACTTAAGGCCGCTTACTGGGCATTATGTGGCATTGATGACGTCATATACATTCTGTTATATATATATATATATTATAATATATATATATATATTATATATATATATATATATATATAATATATATATATATATATATATATATATAAAGGGTAGGGTTATAATGAAAATAGTGTTAAAATAAAAAGGGTAGGAAGCCCTCTCAACCATTGGATCAAATTTGACCAGCTTTGACAAGATTAAACAGGGTGATGGTATGATGGTAAATAATGCAAACTTTAGGGGCAATTGTATAATAGTGTAGTTTACACAACTGGTGTTTCATCTCCAAATCTGACCATACGTTTCATATTAAAAAAAGAAAAACTTCTATCTAAAAAAATACACACTGGTTCACACACAAACCCTAATTATTTCATTCCAAAATCTTAATTCATCAACTTTCATTCATCATGAACGACTCAACCTGCTGCATCAATGATTGTTACTGGATCGATTTGTTACAGTTTCAATCCTCCATTCAAAAACCTTACTGCATCAATGATGGTGAGGATGAATCTACCATATCTTGCACCGCCTCGTAAGTAGATTTTTTGATAATAATTTTGTTACTGCGTCAATTTCTTAATTTCGTTATACTAAAAACAAGTTTTTGTTGATGAATTTAGCAACTGCAAGTGTTTGTGTACGCTTATGAATGTTTTTTTTCTAGATCTGGAAAAAAAAATTTAGCAAAAAATAAATAACAAAACGTGTTTAAGAAATTTGCTTACAAGGTGTACGATAAAATGTCTCAACTAGACTTTATAACTATGATGCAGTAAATTTACATTGTGATGTTGTTATTTTGAATGTTGATGCGGTTGTATTTCATATTACGATGCAGTAGTGTAACACCCCCAAAATATGGATTTGTGGAAAGCATACATGTATGGGTGCTACTAAATTAGTAATCACAACACAAAGATATAGAGAACGGATTTAAAAATCCGTTTCAAAAATAGTTTAAATTTCCAAAGTTAAATGTCATACTGTTGGGTCCATTCAGTACCCAAGCGGCCTGACAACAAGGATTCGAATACAAATTAGCCCAAGTGTTAATCAACCGTAAACACTCTCAGGTCACTGAGTGAACAGTCACTCAGTGAGTTACCTTCAGGATGCTTAGGACGAGTCTAAGAAGAAAGATTCACCATTCAGTGAGGCGGGACAAGGCGGGAAGAGTTTGAAAAGATAAGGAGAAGTCCTTATCAGGCTAAATTCAAACTTTTTCTGAAAGGCTTAAGAACAAGAACAGTGTTATCACTGACATTAGGAAAGCAGTATTAATCGGTGAAAAAGCAACCTAGTCCCTGAGATAGCTCAGTGGTTCATTTATTGTTGCCACTCAAGCATAGCTTTAGTTTAGTGAGGAGAACATACCATACCTTGTCATATAAATCCCAAGTGTAATTTCCGCTAACACTTGCGTATACATTCTTTTGATTAATTTCTAATAAGAATTTAAACGTTGAAAAACTTGTATTTTTATCTTTACGTTTTACGTATTTGTATAAATTAATCAATACATTAAATCAGTAATGGAACACAATTAGATTAACTTTGTAGTTATTTCTACTTGTGTAACGGGAACAACAAGTGGTATCAGAGCCAGGTTTGTAAAATCTTTTCAAAAACTAAAGAGTGCTCAAAAGGTTTTTAAAACCAAGATCCTACTATGGCTGATATTAATGTGCCCCAGCTCGTCGACAAAAAGGGAGGAAGCTATTCAGCTGTTGCTCCAAGGCTTGAAGTTGGAAAATTTAGCAAGTGGAAAAAGCGCATGCTTTGCTACTTGACTGGTATGGAACCATACTACATCACTTGTATCAATGAAGGTCCTTATGTCCCTAAGACTGCTGAAGGGTTACCTAAACCTGAAGCAAAGTGGACCATTGATGAGAGAAGCGTGGTCAATCAAGACCAGTGCCTGAAAAGCATTATTGTATCTTGTCTTCCTGATGATACAATGGAATCAGTCATTAACTGTACAACAGCCAAACAAACTTGGCTTGACTTGGTTCATAGCTTTGAAGGTCCCTCAGATACCAAGGAAAACAAGATAATGGACCTGAAACTTGAGTATAACACTTTCAGGGCAAAAGACTCTGAAAGTCTCTCTCAGACCTATACCAGATACAAGACCCTGATAAATGAATTATCAAATGATGGTGTAGTTTTGTCTAAGCATGAGATCAATGTTGACTTTGTCAACAGTCTCCCTAAGAAGTGATTAAACTTCTCTCAAGGCCTCAGGAATGCTAACCACATCCAGACCCTTGAGCTCCCTCAGATCTACGGGAAGTTTGTCTTTGAGGACAACTTAATCTCTAGGAGATACCCTGACTCAAAGAAAGCTCTTGAGACCAAAAAGGCCCTGACTACCTCACCAATATCAACTGCCTTTTATTCTAATGGTGTTGTGAAGGATTTTCAAGAGGATTCTGATGATGAGGTTGATGAAAGAACTAGTGAGGAGTACCTAAATGATTTACATTTAGAATTTCAAGAAAGGGCACTCCTTGCTAATTCAAAATGTTTTATCAAAAGAAATCAGTCAAAATTTTCAAAAACCAAAGAAAATGAAATCACTGAATGTTTCAAATGTGGTAAAAAGGGTCATTTTGCTAAAGTCTGTTTTTCAAAAACAACCTCAGAACCCTCTTATAAATTTTCTGGAAACAGTTATTCATCAGGAACTTGCAAGTTTCAACCTAAAATGCTTCAGTCTACCTAATATTTTCAAAACAATATTGTTCAAAAGGGTCAAAAAGATTTTGAAGCAAAATATAGAAAAGCTAAGGCTGAACTTGCTCTCCTTAAGGCCAATCCCTCAATGTCTCATGCAAAGATCAAGGTTCTGGTAGCTGAAGCCTATGATTGGGATGAAGAAGAGGTCTCCTCAGATGATGAAGAAGTTCGAGTTAGTGCACTGATGGCACTTTCATATAATGATCAGCTAGCTGTTGGGAAAAGCCATGCAAGGAATGGAGAATGGGTCAACATAACCATGAAAAGGGTAAATATTTTACATTTTATGGATGATGATTCTGATAGGCAGTCTTACATGAATTACATTAGTGTAGATCTTGAGTTTGTAGAAAAACAAAGGCTTAATTTGTTTTCAAAATATAACAATCTTGTTCAGGAATTAAATAAGTGTAGAGACGAATTGTTTTTCTTAAAACAAGCTAAGCTAGAAGCTGTTACACTTCAAATTCAAAACACTGAGATTTTGAAACAATATCAAGCTCTTCAAAATGAACTTAACAAAGAAAAGGTTGTCATTGAAAGCTGAAATAAAAAGAACCCTAAAGTCTATGAAACTGTGAGTCTAATTCCTAGTGAAAACAAGAAAGTCATAGGAGAAGACCAACTCACTGAATCCCCCAGTGAGACTCACAGTGAAAAGGCCTTTATTCCGGTTGGCATATCTTCTGAGCAAGAGATGATACCCAATTCTAGTGCCTGGATTGTTAGAAATAACCCAGTCAGTAAGTTGCCTAACTTTGAGACTAGGAAAATCTTACATCCTAAAAGTCAGGCTATAAAAGATATGCTTGGACTCACTGACAAACCCAGTAGTACTGAGTCTGTCAATAAGTCTGAATCAGAATCACTAGCACCACTCCCACCTCTGAAAGTCCTTCAGGGAGCTGCACCAAGCTCAGACCTCACACCGTTAGTTTACTCTCAGCATTCTCCAAAGGAGAAGTCAGGAATGGGAAAAACCACCCTGAAAAGGCAAACACCTGAAGTTTTAGTTCCCACTGATGACTCAACAACTTCAGTCCCTTCTGAAGTAAAAACTGAAAGCCTTGACTCAAAGTATGATCAGTTGGCTGAGCTTTTCAGGAAGTTGAGTGAGAAGATTGAATCTTCTAAGAAACCTCAATCTAAATTGAAGGAACCCAAATCAACTTCCTCAAGCACCACCAAACCAAAACCTTCCAAACCTCAGCAAAGGTGTGAGCTGTGTGGCTATATTAATCATTCCACTGATGATTGCTAAAGAATCCTTTTTTGCATGATATGAAAAAAGGAAGATCACAGAACTTCTGATCACCAGTCTTACACAGCTACATCAAAAATTGAAAACTTTAAAGCACAAGCTTTTAAGTATCCCTCTAATTCTAAGCAGAAGCAGGAACAAAAGGCTAAGCCTTTTTCACCTTGCCCACACTGTGGCTTCAATGACCACCTTCCTGAGGATTGCCTAATGGACACTAGTTGTGACATATGTGGAGATCCCACTCATGAAACCTCAGGACATGAGAAGGTCATTCAGACCAGAAGAGGTATGACCAAGCCATCCTCTCAATCTACTAAGTCCACCTCTGCATTTAAATGCAAAATTTATGGAAGCACAGTCCATTAAATCATTGACCATGCATCAATTGTTACTTTTAAAAAAGGCCATTAAAGTCAAGCCCTTCAAGAAGAGGGGTCCTAGAAAGAACTAACACAGTTTACTATTTGTGCAGAGACATGCCAGGGAGCCAGTTTGACATCTAGATAGTGGATGTTCAAGGAGCATGACTGGTGTGAAAGAGTATCTGCACAAGTATGTAGAAGAACCAGGACCTCAGGTGGTATTTGCTGATAACTCATCATGTCTCACTGAAGGTTATGGTTCAGTAAATTGTAGTGGTACAGTCTTTACTACGATAGCTTATGTCAATGGTCTTAAGTACAATTTAATCAGTTTCAGTCAACTATGTGATGCAAAATACATAGTTCTGTTTGATGATAAGCAAGGTACCATCTTCAATGCAAATAAGGAAGTAGTCCTTATTGCACCAAGAAGACAAGATGTTTATGTGTTAGACATGTCTACACTAACTCAGAATGGAACTTGTCTCTTTGCTAAGGCCACTGAAACCCTTAACTGGCTTTGGCATAAGAGACTCTCCAATCTGAATTTCAAAAACATAAACTATCTTGCCAAAAAAAATAAGGTCCTTGACTTACCATCACTTGTGTTTTCAAAGGATAAACCCTGCTCTGCCTGTGAAAAAGGTAAACATCATAGAGCATCCTTTAAAACCAAGCAAAACTTTTCCATCAAAAACTGCCTTCATTTTCTCCATATAGATCTCTTTAGGCCCATCAGTCCTAGGTCCATTAACCATGAGAAGTATACTCTGGTCATTGTGCATGAATACTCAAGATACACTTAGGTTTACTTCCTGACCAAAAAGTGACAGGCAGCTGAAACAATCATGTCCTTTGTCAAGAACATTGAAAATCAAAATGACATCAAATTCAAACAGATTAGGACTGAGAATGGGACTGAGTTCAGAAACAATGAACTTGAATGTTTCTGTGATGAGAAAGGAATTTTGCCAAAATTTTTCCTCTCCTTACACACCTGAACAAAACGGTGTTACTGAAAGGAAGAATAGAACACTCATTGAAGCTGTTAGGACAATGCTAAATGGATCAGTCCTATCCAAACACTTTTGGACTGAAGCAGTCAAAACTGCATGTTACACATAAAACAGATCCATCATTGTAAAGAGACATAGCAAAACCCCTTATGAGTTATTCAAGGGAAGAATCCCTGACATCAGCTATTTTCATGTCTTTGGGAGTCCTGTGTTTATTCATAATCACAAGGATCACTTAGGGAAATTTGATGCTAAGGCTGATGATGGATACTTCCTAGGATACTCTCTTGTCTCTAAAGCCTTCAGGGTATTCAATACAAGGAGACAAAAAACTGTGGAAACATTCCATGTTACCTTTGATGAGAGTACTGAAGCGATCAGATTCTCAAACACCTCAGTGGAAGAGATAGGTATTGATGATTCATCAAGATATCCTCCTGATGAATATCATCCTGATAGTAATCCTTCCTCTCAGTATCAAGCAAATGTTGATATCTCCTACTACATTGTCCCTCACAACCTTCCTTATCCAACCATCACTGAGTTTGTTGAAGCACAAACAAGTACTGATGAAATCAATCAGTCTGAACAAAGTGCTAAGGAACCAAACAATCTCAGTGATCAGCCAACTCAGTCAGATACTCAAGATCCTGAAGATTATCAAGTACCTGCACCAGAACCTGCACCTCCACCCAATCATGCCTCTACAAGTTCTAATCAGTATCCAAGACCTCAGGACAGTTGGACTAGGTCTCAAGATATAGAACTTGTCGATATAATTGGAGAGCCTACTGAAGGTATGCTTACTAGAAGCATGGCTGCTAAACTAAGGGCAGCCTCAGCTAATGAATGCCTGTTTGTGGACTTCATTTCCACAATAGAACCTTAAAGTGTCAAAGAGGCACTTAAACATCCAAGTTGGGTTCAGGCTATGCTTGATCAACTGGAACAATTTGACAGAAACAAGGTAATGACCTTGGTCAAATGTCCTCAGGATGTTACAGTCATTGGCATGAAATGGGTGTTCAAAAACAAATCTGATGAAAATGGCATAGTCATAAAAAACAAGGCTAGAATTATTGCCAAAGGCTACAATCAGCAAGAAGACATTGACTATGAAGAGACATTTGCACCAGTGGCAAGGATCGAAGCCATTAGGATCTTCCTTGCATTTGCAACCTACATGAACTTCAAAATTTACCAAATGGATTTAAAAAGTGCATTCTTAAATGGTTCACTGAAAGAAGTTTATGTTCAACAACCTCCTGGATTTGAAAGTAGTGAGTTTCCTGACTATGTCTGCAAACTTGACAAAGCTCTTTATGGACTGAAACAAGCCCCTAGGGCATGGTATGAAACTCTTTCAGCCTTCCTCATCCAAAAAAAATTTGTCAGAGGCAAGATAGACAACACATATTTTATCTATAGGACAAATGATGATGTCATACTTGTACAAGTATATGTGGATGACATCATATTTGGCTCAACAAGTTATAAACTTTGCAAACAGTTTGAAAAACTAATGGAAAAGAAATTTGAAATGAGCATGATGGGAGACCTCACTTACTTCCTTGGACTGCAAATCAAGCAGACTGATAAGCGAACCTCTATCATTCAAGAGTAGTACATCAGGAGCCTACTAAAAAAGTATGAGCTCATTGACTATGCCTCAGTCAAAACTCCCATGGTTCCTCCAAACAATCTTGGTCCTGACCCTGCTGGTAAACTAGTGAATCAAACTCTTTTTAGAGGAATGATTGGGCGACTGATGTACTTACTTGTATCAAGGCCTGATATCCAATTCTCACTCTGTTTATGTGCCAGATATCAATCTAACCCAAGAGAATCACATCTCACAGCTGTGAAAAGGATCCTTAGGTACCTGAAAGGTACTCCAAGTCTTGGATTGTACTATCCAAAATGTTCAGGCTTTGATCTCAAAGGGTACTCAGACTCTGACTATGCTGGCTGCAACATGGATAGAAAAAGCACCTCAGGCTCCTGCCAATTCCTTGGTGCAAAATTAGTCTGTTGGAGTGCTAAGAAGCAACAATCAGTTGCCATGTCCTAAGCAGAAGCTGAATATGTTGCAGCAGCCAGTTGTTGTGCAAATGTACTATGGATGAAAAGTCAACTCAGTGACTATGGCATCCATTATAAGATGGTTCCCATCTTTTGTGATAACACAAGTGCAATTGCCATCTCAAACAACCCTGTTCTTCATCAGAGAACCAAACACATTGATATCAGATATCACTTCATCAGGGACCATGTCATGAATGGTGACATTGAATTACACTTCATTCCCACTGAATATCAGCTAGCTGATATATTCACCAAACCATTGGATGAACCAACTTTCACAAGACTGAAAGCTGAATTGGGAATGTTGGATATTGAGAATCAGTCCACTGATTGAATCCATCCAACTAAGTGTAAATTCTAAAAACCTCAGGCCCCAGACTCAATGTGTCTTTCAGTAAATAAGATCACTGAATTACCTTCCCTGAAACCCCCTTACTGAATGAAAAGTCATTCAGGGGCCTCAAGATGACATTCAATGCTATACTTAATGCTCTAAGTATTTAGTTAGTAAATGTCCGAGGTTGGTAACTGAATACCTATTTAATATAGGAATATATGTTCTTTTGCCTTCTGGCATCCACATCTTGGGCCCCCACTTCATCACCACATATTCTACTTGGCATTTAATACCTCTACTCACACTCAATATCTTTTGATATTATCTGTGGTAATGTCACTCTGCGAATAACACTTTTGCAGACGGCACAACGTTTCACCTGGCACATGTCTTGATTTCGCTGAGAACTTTGACCCTAAGCCCACTGAAGCAGAAGTAAAAGCCGAATTGCTTTTACTTAGGCCACATGATGACAAACATCCTGAGGTGGCCCCAGGAACCCTTTTGGCTAAAGCCCCCATCATAAAAACCTGGTTTCCTGCTATCTGGAGGATACTGATGACCTTTGTCATTCAGGTCCTTGGTGGCAATAAATCCTCCATAGAGCAATTGAATACATCACAACAAATGATTTTGTTCAGCCTCCTGCAGGGTAGAAAAATGGATGTTGGAGAGATGATCATCAGAGACCTCATAGCCAAGCTATCAGGGAAGTCTAGGCAAAAACACATGTCTTACCTTAGGTTCATTTCATGTGTGCTTCAGGACTTATTAGGCTCCGAGTATGTTCGACCAAACGTCCAGGGATCTAACCCTGATGTCTTACACAAGGCAAACTACTCAAGAGACCTTACTGAGGTTACACCAGTTGCCCTGACCACATACATGTTGATGGTCATTCAGGGCCAAGAAGCTATATCTCCTGTACCTTCTCCTTCCAAGAAGGAGAAGAAAAAAAAGAAGGCAGGGTCCAGGAAGGTGGTTCAATCCAAACCACTCGCCACTGAGACTTCTGCCTCAAAGCCTCAAAAAAGGCAACCAATGGCCAAGCCCACTGAGACACCCACAGTTGAGACCTCATTGGCCAAACAACAACCGCCAACGGAGGACATTGAGAAATCACCCTCAGGGTCCTCAGGTAAACCCGCTCTTCATGGCTCTGCTGACATATACAAGTTAGTGGGGTCAGGAACCATTCAACCCTCACATCCCGATGAAGGCATTCGTCAATCATCACCTTTGCCTGAGGGAGAACAGGGTCCTATATCCTCAGTAGAGCCGCACCACTCAGCTGAGAAGGGGACCAACACCATCCCACATCCCGTTTATGGCTTTGACAAATCACAGTCAAACTCTCAGGGAGTAATGACCCCTAAATCTTCATCAAGGCAGCACAACCTTGGTGGAAAGGGGGGCCCCAACATACAACTTCCCATTTACGGCTCTGAGTAATCACACTCAGGGTCTCAGGGAGAAATGGTCCCTATATCTTCGTCAGGGCAGTACGACCTTGATGGAAAAGGGGACCTCAAAAAATTACTGCCTAGTGATGGTACTGAAGAACACACACGAGTCCCTGAAAGCACCCAAGGGGACAGAGACTCAAGGGGCATACGACCACCCGCTGATACGGAACCTACACCCCCATGGCGAATCCAGTCTCTTAGGAACTGACCCTATGGTCCAGGCAGAGGAAACCCATCCTGTTCACCTGGAAGGGTCAGGACCTGGCCACAACGAAGGAGAGCCCTCTTTTAAGGGGGAGCCGGATTCCTAACAGTTTCTAACTCTGGCAGATCTAGAGACGCTGCTAAATGAAGAGTTTGAAGAGGAGATGGTTGATTTTAGAGATGAAGATATTTTTGGTGCTGGGGATGACATGGAGATTGAAACTTACAACTCTCCTCAGCACACTGAACAACCACCACCATCTCCTCCTCCTGAGGAACAAGAACCCCACAACAATACCTCATCATCATCATCATCAGGCAACTCCAAAGACTCTGCTCCTGCTATTCCTCCATATTTGTAGAAGTATGACAACATTCTTCCTCTCACTGAAAGGCAGCTGGTCAAGTTCCTTAGGAAAGCCAACACTGCCGTCTTCCGAGAGATCACTGAAGAAAAATGGGATCAGCATACTGAAGCAACAACATCCTATACTGACTTCAGGGCTGCTGTTGAAGCATCTCAGGGTTAACTACATCAGGTCGCTGCTTTCACTGATAAATAAATCAGTGACCTGAGGACATCTCTTGATAATCTGGGTTCTGCACAAGACATGCAGTTCTCCAATGCGTTGCAGACTCTTGATGCTATTCAAGACGAGTTCAAGGATGATCCTACTCTTATTACCAAGATGACTGAGTTCATGGATTCTAAGAAGACCACCTCCACCAACATTCCTGAGCTTCTCAAGGTTCTCCAAGAGGTGGATCTTACAACGCTTAGGTCTTACCAAGATGTAATTCAACAGTCAGTAGCTAATACCCTGGAGTGCCTGACAAAAATATCCTCAGCCTTTGATTAGCTCTTCACCAAACATAATGAGTTGATCAGTCACTATACCACCAAGGTTACTGAACTCACCACTGCTCAAGCTACCATGGAGAAATACATCTCCGTACTAAAGAATGAGACCACTGATGTGAAGAACATGGTCTCCACCATACTCACTATTCTTCAGACTTCTCAAGTTCCACCCACTCCTCAGTCAACAGATGCTTACCCTAAAGCTCCAGCATCTGTTGAGGGGGAGAAACCTGATGAACCCATTCCTGAACCTACAACTTCCTCTGCACTTGTGGTTGCTACCATTCTCATTCAAGCCGAACCAATAGCAACTACAGAAGTCCCTAAATCCTCCTTCAGTACACCCCCTCCCATTGACAAAGGGAAGGGAATAATGGAAACTGAAGACTCTCCTCCAAAGTTGGTAAAGGCACCAAGAGAGAGGCGTCCTGACCCGGATGCACCTTTTGAAGTTACCTTAGATAACGGGAGAAAAGTTGTGGGAACTGGTAAGGAAGTGGCCGCAGTCTTGGATGAACAGGATAGAATCAAGGCTGAAAAACTCAATAGGCCTATGATTGCTGAAGTGGCCAAGGAGGTCATCAAGGAAATTGACCAGGTTATCAGGGGGAAGAATTCCTCAAGCTTCAGGATGACCTAATAAAAGAACATAATCTTAAGGTCAAGCTCAACAATGAAAGGAAGAGGAAAACTTATGAGAAATATATGTAGTACATGACAAAGACAAAGGGTGAAGGCACCATAACTGACATGACCATTCACAACAACAAGCCCATAAGCATTACGGTTCCAAGAGGGCCAAGGAAGACTGAGAAGAACACACCCCTTCAAATTCTTAGATTATGGGCAAAGGGAATAGGGCATGATGGGGCTCATCCTGAGGAAGAAGCAAAGCAGAATCGTTCCTGACCTTCTAGCTACCTTGAATAACAAATACGAGGAACTGGAAAGGGTTGCTAAGAGTTTGAGAATAAATCATGAGAAGGCACTTGCTTCTCAAGGACTTTCAATACCTGAACCTACTCAGAAGACTGGAAAGAAGAGGAAAGCTGGGGGACAGGAACCTAAACAATTCATAGCAACTCTTCATTGCAACAGGACTCCTCCTCAAGGGGTCAAGTTTGTTCCCAACAAAGTTATCAAGCTTCCTGAGTATGGTATCTTCTTTGTCGATGAGTTTGGCCAACAGGCCTTTCAAAGAGTAAGTGACATAAACTTGGTGGAAACAACAACTCTTTTTGCTTACAAGCTGATGGCAATTCACGTGAAAAAGCCATGAAAATGAAGAGTTTATCAAGCTGATGGATAGGATGATGAATGAAAGACTCGACAAGGAGAAGTTGGTGTCTAAGAAGGCTAAGTTGGAGCTCATGGGAATCTTGGAAGCCTGAGTACAGATCCTTGAGCATTATGTTTAGATTATAGGACTTTGTAATGATGTGAATAAAATGATGGCCCACATTTTGTTATATCAATGTCCTTTATTAGCTTTCTAATATACTATGTGTGAGAAGAAGCCCATTTGCTCACTCACATTGATAAAACACTTAGGCATAATTTATATCCAAATAGGGGGAGATTGTTGGGTCCATTCAGTACCCAAGCGGCCTGACAACAAGGATTTGAATACAAATTAGCCCAAGTATTAATCAACCGTAAACACTCTCAGGTTACTAAGTGAACAGTCACTCAATGAGTTACCTTCAGGATGCTTAGGACGAGTCTAAGAAGAAAGATTCACCATTCAGTGAGGCGGAACTCCCTGAGTGTCACTTAAGCCAAAGAAGAGTGTAATGGGTTATGTGAGTGATGACAAGAACTCACTGAACCCCAGTCTCCTCAACAACTATAATGATTGAAGACTGAAGACCAAGCCTAAAGAATCTGAAGTCTGAAAGAAAGGCGGGACAAGGCGGGAAAATTTTGAAAAGATAAGGAGAACTCCTTATCAGGCCAAAGTCAAACTTTCCCTGAAAGGCTTAATAACATGAACAGTGTTATCACTGACATTCAGAAAACAGTATTAACCGATTCCCAAAATAGATTCTTAGAACTGTGACAAAATACTGTTGTATTTTGTCCAGACTAGCTAGGTCATTCTTTTTCTGTTTTTAGTCACGGGTGCTCTTTTATACATGTGTATAAATAGGATCATAAGGGAGAAAAGTGAAAAAGTTTTGTGCATTAAAAGCTTAGACTTTCACAAAACTACTTTTCTCCCCCAAAGAGCAACCTAGTCCCTGAGATAGTTTAGTGGTTCTTTTATTGTTGCCACTTAAGCATAGCTTGAGTTTAGTGAGGAGAAGATACCATACATTGTCATTTCAATCTCAAGTTTTATTTCCGCTAACACTTGGGTATAGATTCTTTTGATTAATTTCTAATAAGAATTTAAACATTGAAAAACTTGTGTTTTTATGTTTACGTTTTACTTATTTGTCTAAATTAATCAATACATTAAATGAGTCATGGAACACAATTATATTAACTTTGTAGTTTTTTCTACTTATGTAACAGGAACAACACATACATCAAGTTCACTTTAAATAAAACAAGGCCCATTTAACATGATTGTCCCAAATCAGAGTTTAACGCATGTGTAAAAACACTTCTGGTAATTATGACCGATGCCATGCCCTGCTTTCAACAAATACATTCTCAAACACCTGAGAAAACATTCTAAAAGTCAGCTAACGCTGGTGAGTTCATAGGTTTAAAGTAAATAAGCACATATGGACCATGGAAAATAATTCAGCAGGTACACACTAACTGCATGCTAACACTAAGCTCATCCAATCGAAACTATACAAAAAATATGCTAAACGGCATAGCAAACAAGGGTGCCCGCGAGTGTTAATCCCCAGACACTCGGTAAAAATCCGACATGTTATACGTTCGCGTTGACCTGCCGGGCCAACCGAACAGGGGAGTCACCCCTAATAGATCTATTTATATCATACGCACTTCCCAGCAGGAGTTGACGGCTGATGATAGTGGGCGCATTGGGATTCAAACATACTTAGCTTATCCGCATACTAGTGTGTAAAAACAAAGTTCAATTTGGTTCATGAAAACATTTTTGCGTATTTCTCACCCTAGGGTTTATAAAACAATTCATACAAAAATAGGGCTATAAACTCACCTTAATAATAGCAATCTGCTAGTTAACAATAACACAGTGCAACCGCTCCGACACGCGACCTAGATCAGTATGATAAGTCTTAGCGCAATATTCGTGTAAACGTTTTAACTCATTTGAAAGGTTTACGTGTGTCAAGTGCTCGTGTATTTCTTGCTTGTTGTGTGGTAAGGTACATTTCAAAAGTAGTTTATCGTACAAGACACTTTGATGATGGCTCATGGTGAAAGTGTACGGTGAAAATACGTGCGACGGAAACTTCCGTGCTTAGTGCTTGTCGTCACAAAATACGCAAGTAATATATATATTATTGTATATATATATATATTTATTAATTAAGTATTTAATTAATTAGGGCTTATAATTAATTAAATATGTATTGAAAAATTAATATAATAATGGTGATAGTGGGGTAATATTACATTATAAACATTATCATTATTTATAATATAATTGTAATTACAAAGAGCAATTACGATAAGTATTTAATTTTTAGAAATTAAATAAGTGTAAGTGTATAAATATATAACATATTTTTATAAGTCTCATAAAGTCTAAAAATTAATATTTTTAATAATAAAAATGATTCGTTTCGTCTTTTAGTCTGTTTTCATCCGAAAATATTCTAAGTGTCGAAATTTTAGAAAAATCGAGCATGACCCGTTCGTTTATTCAAACTTTTCCATTTTTCCCAAGTTTTACAATTCACTCAAATAAACCTTTACGTTAACTATTTTTGAAAAACTAGTCCAAAAGCATTTATATTTATCGTTATAACAATATATTCCGTTACGTTTACTTCTAAGTTATAAGTTTCGATAAAAAAATCAACGTTTGGTCAAAATACCTTCAAAAGTCAATAGAAAGTCAACATTCATGAAATTGGGCCGAAAAGTTCATGATGGGCCCAATAGTCCAAGTTTAGCCCAAAAACCATTTAGCCTTTTTAAGTCACGATATATATATATATATATATATATATATATATATATATATATATATATATATATAATATATATATATATATTATATAATACGTTAAGTTTCTAAAAATCAATTTAACACGTTCATCACGTCATTTGGTCAAAAAGTCAAATATGGCCGAAACCACATGGGTTAAGCCCAATTTGTATCGAAACTATCATAAGCCCAAAATATAAGTCCAAACCTTTATGTCCGTTTTAGTCCAAATAGTTTTCGTAACTAATTTTTAATTCACCAAATAAGAGCTTATTAATAAGGCATTAAGTCAAAAAGTCAACCACGGCCAAAATTAGTTCGGCTCGGCCCAAGGTGAACCGTACGACCCAATAACCCAAAAAAATAAGTCAAACACAATAAGCTATAGCTTATTCAGTAAGATATTCAAAATAAGCTATTAAACACTAATATCACCATTTCACCACTTGAGCCAAAATTTTATATTTTTTAAAACCCCAATTTTTGTTTTGGTTAAAAGTTAGCCGATTTGTGCATATACCGAAATAAGTGTATATTACGTTTGAAACTCGTGTAATTAACACTAATCACATTTGTATCATCAAACTAGTACCACAAGCAACAAGATTTACCAACAAGCAAGAAATAACCTAATTTGTATAAAACTTTCAAAAAAAGTCAAGCACTAGTAAACATATATCAAACCCTAGCTTTTTCAATTTAACAAAACATAAACATTTAACACTTGGTAACATCTTTAAACATCATAAGAACATGTAATGAACAAGATTGAAAAAGTTTTGAAGTTTCCTTACAATGACGGTGTTTGTACGTGAGCAAGAAAATCAAGGGAGATCTCAAAATGCACCAAATTTACCCACAATACGTTCCGATTAACCCAAAACTCTTGAAAGTACAACCCGATTAGTTCAGACTTCACTTGATTTTTGTGGATCTTGATTTTTATGGTTAGGTCGAATGGGAGAAGTGAAAAATGATCAAGGAATTTTTGTTAGATGAAAATGTGTATGTGAATTGCTAAGTGTTGCATTTTAAGTAAGAAACAAATCTTAATTACATCATCTAGCACTAAGGATCATTTAGGATAATATTTTTTGTCTTTTTGTGTTGAGTTTGGGCGGCAAACGAAAAGAGGGAGAGGGGGAAATGTGTTTTTTATCCTCGTTGGTGTATTGTGTGTCGGTTTAAGCCTAAATGTTACCGTAAAGTCCCGGTTTGACGTTTTTTGACACGTACACGCAAAATAAGGTTTTCATCGACTTTATTGTCAGAATAATAATAAAATATTATTATTTGCTCAAAAATGTATTTATTTGACTGCTACCATATATACTGTAGTGTCGGTATGTGTGTGGTGTTTCTTTTTAGTAAATACGAGAAAGCTTCTCGGTTAAATACGAAACTTTTTAGTAACTATCAGAAATAGAATAATTTAAGCTTACTAACAAAAATATACTTTTTTAGCAGTGACTATAAGCTACAGTATGCAGGACAGCTCCCCAAAAATGTTCAAAAATGCTCAGAAATTCACAGAAAAATGCAGTTACGCATAGAAATGCTCGGTTTAAAAATAATAAATACTCCCTCCGTCTCAATTTATCTGTCAGGAGAGAGAAAACACAAAGTTTAATAAAATTGGGGCCACTTTAATTTTCAACCACTAAAATAGAATATTCCTCCACTAGATTCTCTAGTTTTTACTAAATAAGAAAAGCGGACAATTAATTTGAGACATCCATAAAAGGAAATATGGAAAATTAAATTGAGACGAAGGGAGTAAATTTTTATTATTAATTTAAAGTGTGAAAATTACCATTTGTCACAGTCTCCCCAGCTAATGGGGAAATTCGTCCCGGATTTCAATTCGCGTCAGTCGATGAATTCGAAAATAGATGAGGATGTTTTCGCTTGATTTCATCCTCTCGCTCCCAAGTGTACTCGGGACCTCTGCGAGAGTTCCAACGGACCTTCACGATTGGGATACGACTCTGCTTTAGACGTTTAACTTCCCGGTCCATGATTTCAATTGGTTCCTCGATGAAGTTCAGTTTCTCATCAAGCTGAATTTCCTCTAAAGGAATGGCAACGTTATCGTCAAATAAACAATTTTTCAGTTTGCTTACATGAAAAACATCGTGCACAGCGCTGAGCTCGGATGGTAATGCGAGTCGATAGGCTACCGGCCCGACTCTGGCAAGAATCTCAAAAGGTCCAATATAACGAGGGTTCAACTTCCCATGTTTTCCAAATCTTATCACGGCTTTCCATGGCGAGACCTTTAACATCACTTTATCACCCACTTGGATCTCAAGGGGTTTTCGCCTCTTGTCGGCATAGCGCTTCTGATGGTCACGAGCTGCTTGCATTCGGCTCTTGATGTACAAAATTTTCTCCGTAGTCTCGTGGACTAGGTCTGGTCCGGTAAGTTCACTTTCTCCGACTTCAGCCCAACATATTCGGTGATCTGCACTTACGGCCATAAAGTGCTTCATATGGTGCAGCCTTGATGCGGGTGTGGTAGCTGTTATTGAAGGAAAACTCGACTAAAGGCAAATGCCTATCCCAGCCATTTCCGAAGTCAATCATACAAGCTCTCAGCATGTCCTCTAGCGTTTGAATGGTCCTTTCACTCTGACCATCAGTCTGAGGGTGGTAAGTTGTACTCATGTTGAGGTCTGTTCCCAATGCGTCCTGGAGGGGCCTCCAAAAGTTAGATGTGAAGCGACTGTCTCGATCAGAGATGATATAAATAGGCACACCATGCCTTGCAACAATTTCCTTCAAGTACAGTCGTGCAAGTTTCTCCATGCTATCATTCTCCTTTACAGGAAGGAAATGAGCAGATTTATTGAGACGGTGCACGATTACCCACATCGTGTCATAACCGATCGATGTCTTAGGCAGTTTGGTGATAAAATCCATAGTGATACGCTTCTACTTCCATTCTGGAATTTCAGGTTGTACAAGTAGACCGGATGGTCTCTAGTGTTGATCATTGACTTTCGAACATGATAAATATTAACTGACATACTCAGCTATATTGGACTTTATGTTAGGCCACCAGTATAGCTTTTTCAAGACCAAGTACATCTTGTCGGATCCTGGATGGATGGAGTATTTGGACTAGTGGGATTCGTGCATGATCAAATCAAGAATTCCTCCGTATAGCGGGATCCAACTTCTGTCCCCATAACACAAAACTCCATCGAATCTCTTTACAAAGCCATTCTCACTCTCTGGCATTTCGTAAATCTTCTCACGCGGTCAGTTCTCTTCCTTGAGTGCCTCGACCTGAGCCTCAAGAATTTTCGCTGGAAGCGATGAACTGATCGTCATTCCTAACGATCTGACTCTGATTGGTTTGATCCGCTCTTTTCTTCTGAGGGCATCGACAACTACATTTGCCTTGCCTAGGTGATAACAGATCTCACAATCGTAGTCACTAAGCAATTCCAACCATCGGCGCTGTCTCATGTTCAGCTCCTTCTGGTTCAAGATGTGTTGTAGGATTTTGTGGTCGGTGTACACCACGCACTTTGTGCCATAGAGATAGTGTCTCCAGATTCTATGTGCAAACACGAATGAGCCTAACTCTAGGTCATGGGTCGTGTAGTTCTTCTCATGGGTTTTCAGTTGTCGAGAGGCATATGCTATCACCTTTTCTCTATACATTAACACGGCTCCCAAACCTTTGTGTGAAGCGTCACAATAAACGACAAAGTCTCCACTACCTTCAGGTAAAGCCAAAATAGGTGCACTACACAACTTTTCCTTAAGGAGTTGAAAAGCTTCTTCCTCATTATCTCCCTAATCATACTTCACATTCTTCTGGGATAGTTTAGTCAAAGGCTTCGCGATCTTGGAGAAACCTTCAATAAACCTTCGGTAATAACCGGCAAGTCCTAAGAATTGGTGTATTTCCATGGGTGTTGTGGGTGTCTCCCAATCCTTTATTGATTCGATCTTTGCGGGATCCACGTGAATGCCTTGACTATCGATCACGTGGCCTAGAAACTGCACAGTTGATATCCATAATTTACACTTCAAAAACTTGGCATATAACTCCTCCTTCTTCAATAATTCTAAGATTAGCTGGAGGTGCTCCTCGTGCTCTTTCTCATTCTTAGATTATATCAGGATGTCATCGATGAACATGATCACGAATTTATCCAAGTACGGCTTACACACTCGATTCATGAGGTCCATGAATGTGGTTGGTGCATAAGTTAGGCCAAATGGCATAACTTGCAATTCATAGTGGCCATATCGGGTTCTGAATGAAGTCTTCGGGATATCCTCTTCCCGGACTCGGAGTTGATAACAAACTAATCTCAGGTCAATCTTGGAGTAAATGGATGAACCTTGTAGTTGATCGAATAGGTCGTCGATTCTCGGGATTGGGTATCGCTTCTTGATGGTTACCTTATTCAGCTCTCGATAGTCGATACACAATCTGAAGGATCCATTCTTCTTCTTAACAAATAGGACCGGAGCTCCCCAAGGCGAAGAACTCGGTCTGATAAAACCTTTCCCTGATAGTTCAGCCAATCGGTTAGACAACTCTTGTATCTCCGTTGGTGCTAACTGATAGGGTTCTCGCGTTACAGGCGTGGCTCCTGGCACCAAATCAATTTGAAATTTGATATGTCTGGCTAGCGGGAGTCCAGGTAGGTCTTCTGGAAAAACTTCCAGGAAATCCCTCACAATTCGCACATCTTCCAATCGTTTCTCTTTGGGCTCCTTCTCTTTCTTCTCAGTAACATGAGCTAGAAAGAGGTGGCATCCTTTCTCAATGTACTTCTGCACCTTCGTACACGAGATGATGTTCAATCTTGACGAGCATGCACGATCGTTCCGATCTCCTTCTATCATCAGAAACTTGTTCCCGTCGGGTACTCTGACGATCTTTTCATCGCAGATGATGACGGCATGGTATTTCGATAGCCAATCCATCGCTATGATGACGTCAAAACTACCCAACTCTACTAGCATGAGATCAATGTTGAACGAGTGGTTTAACAAGTTTATAGTGAACATCTTATAATGGTATCTACCCTTTCTAAATTTCCGTTGGCTAATTCAATGTCAAAGACGTTGTCTAAGGTGGTTGGAGCAATATCAATAAAGGAACTAAAAGCAGTCGACACAAAACTTCTATCTGCTCCCGTATCAAATAATATTGACGCATAACGATTATTTAAAAGAAACGTACCCGTCACTACGTTCGGGTCGTCCTGGGCTTCCCTTTTGCCCACAGCATAAACTCTCCCACTGGCTCCTCCTCCATTGCCTTGGTTTCCATTGTTATCTGTTGCTCCCTGATTGCCATGACCACTACCATTTCCCTGATTCATGGGTTTCTTGGACTCATTAAGGTAATGACCCTTCTTACCACATCCATAGCAGGTGACTTCCGCCCTACGGTTATTGGGTGGTGCTGCTTGAGCGGTGGCTAAGGGCCTGGACATATAATTTTTAGCCAAATGTCCCACTCTTTGGTAGTTGTGACATTTAACCGTGCACTGTCCTTTGTGGTGTAGCTTACAACGGTTGCACAGAGGTGCATTCCTATCATACCCTTTTTTCTCACTTGATCCTGCTGCGTAATCATTTGCCACTTCTTACCTATTGTTTTGAGAGTTACTGTTGTTACCTTTAGAGTGGATTTCCCATTTTCTATGGTTGTCAGTACTCTTATATGGGGCATCCTCCAATTCCTGGTCCATCAACTTGTTGTCCACTTTCATGGTCTTATGGAGATCCACAGCCTTTGAGGTAGTCACATTTCCCTTTGTGGACTTGGGAAAACCTCCGACATACCTCTCAAGCAATCTTGTTTCAGTCTGAACCATTTTAGGACATAGCAAAGCCAGTTCCTGAAATCTCTGGCTGTAAGTGACCATGTTGTTATTATGTACCTTTAAGTTCCAAAACTCTATCTCCAACTTCTTGACCTCATTGCGTCGGCAATACTTCGTAAGCACTAACTCCTTGAAGTTATCCCAGGGCATAGCATAAGCAACATCCATGTTAGCAGATTTCAAGTAGTTGTTCCACCAGGTCAAAGCGACATCCATGAAAGTGAAAGATGCATAATTGACCCTGTCGTTATCGTTACAACCATTGATGCAAAACACGTTTTCCAGATTTTCAATCTACCTTGTTAGCCCAATGACTCCCTTTGTCCCTCCGAAACCTCCAACCATGATCTTTCGGAATTCAGAGTAAGTGCAGCCATGGCTGTTGGTCACTGGCCTTGACATTCCAGTGTTGGTGGTTGAGTTGTTTGCAGCTGCGAGTGCGGCGGCCAGACGATCATTGACAAGCAGATCTTGAGTATAGAGTGAAAGTATCACATTAGTATATGAATATCACAAACATAATGTAAGAATAAAGTCAAACACAGAGAAAACGAACAATCTAAATAGATAAACCAAGCTTGTTATATATATATTGAATAGAATAGAGGTACTCAAAATTACAAGCAAGGCTAATATTCCATCACTACCTGATAACTCATTAGTTTAGTGGAATACATCATCTACTGGAAACTAATGTAAGCTCGTTCACACTCAAGGTGTAACTGCTCGAACGCTGCAGTCATTCCTCCGATGGCAGCCTCCAAATGATCCACACGGTGTCTCAGCTCCTGGTTCTCTCTCATCACAGCACCGATCGTATACTCAGTAGTCATGATCCTCTGCCACTGAGCATGATCAGTGCCTCGAGCTCTCCTCAACATCCCTTGAATCCTGGTATGGCTTCTGCCTAAACCGATAGCCTTAAAATCTAAAGCCTTGAGCTCCCTACCGTGTGACCTCTCTAGTGCCTCTAATCTGGCTCTCAGGCCAATCATCTCACGTCTTTCAATAAACATCTCCTCAAATAACACACAAGCAGCTCTGTCAACTGTCCCAATCTGCCTCTGAACAATCTGAATGCGGTCAGGCTGCTCTAACCTCTCAATCTGATCTGAGTGCACATCGAGCAAACTGGCATGGTTCGCCAGCCAGATCCATACCTGCTCCACGACAGTAGGCTCCTCGTCCTCAGTCGGTGAGGCTGTTGGAAGCGGAGAAACCACTGGTGATGGAAGTGGATAAGGTATCGGAGATGGAAGTGGCACGAATGAAGAAGATGATGGAGTGTACTCTCGACTAGCAGTACGCACACCGGTGTTAGTATCACAAGTAATGTCAAACCAGTTGGTATCACTCAAATCCTGTATCTGGGCAGCCCTGGAGCTCTGCCCTACCTCAAATACCCCTTGTACATCCTCCATGATGCCCTTTCCATATCGTGGCATCATCACGTGATCTAGATCCATCGGTACCCCTTTGTCCCTGTCAATATACGCACAAACAGGAGCGTGCTCGACGGGTGCTGTCACTGCTGGTGTGGGCTCTACCTGAACCTGTAGTGGATCCTCTACTGGATCCTCATCCTCATCAGAGTAAGACTGAATAGACCTCCTGATGCAGGCCCAAGTGTTGAAGAGAAGGATTTGTTTATATTTAGAGGGCCAAGATAGAGCTTCAAAAGGGCTTCACTAAATGGGCTTAACTTTTGCTACAGGACTCCGTTTTCTATTACTTATGGGTTTTTTTCTATGTTTTTCGGGTTTATTTGGATTTTCTTTTTGTTATAACTTTCGGCCCACTTGTTTGTTTAGGCCCATTCGAATTTTGCTGCATTATTTATGTTCATGTAAACCTAGAACTTGATCAGTTTTTTATGATATTACAAAATTGATTTTCTTTCTTTCATTGTGTGATAGTCTGAATTAACCCTAATTTTCGGTATTCTTTTGAATCAACGAATATTAGAAGAATTGTTCCTGGCATTCTTTTGAATCAACAGGTTCGATTATTGATCTCAAATTTCCGTCTGCGTCAATTGGTATCAAAGCCGATCGTGATGCCTCCAAGAAGAAGAAATCTTAATGATATTCAACAAGAAGCATTCGAGCAGCGACTTACAGAAAGATTGGAGGGACGATTGGAAGAGCGGTTGGATCGATTTACTGATGATTTGATTAATCAGATGAACGCCTTGATGAATCAAGGAGGGCGTCGTAATCGTAATCGTCGGGGAGATGAAGAGGAAAACCCGTTTGGGGAGGGTGACGGTTCATCTTCTGATGAGCAATCCGAACGAAGACAGAGGGGTGATAACAGGCGTTGGGAGTCTGGGTTGAGGATCAATATCCCTGAATTTGATGGGGATACCTTAAATCCAGAAAAGTTTATTGATTGGTTGGTTGCTGTTGAAGAAGTCTTCGAGTTCAAAGAGGTTCCAGAAAACAAAAGGGTTTCATTGATCGCTACCAGGTTACGTGGAAGAGCATCTGCATGGTGGCAACAATTGAAATTGACACGAGCGAAGGTTGGGAAGTCAAAGGTCACGACATGGAGGAAGATGAAGAAGTGTATGAGGGACAATTTTATTCCCCATAATTATCAGCGTTTAATGTATCAACGGTTACAGAATTTGAGACAGGGATCTAAATCCGTTGAAGATTACATGACTGAATTTTACCAGTTGATCGCAAGGATCGATATTCAAGAGACTGATGAACAGCTTGTCTCTCGTTATATCGGTGGCCTACGAGTTCAGATCATGGAGTCCGTTAATATGTTTGATCCGGTGACACTTTCTGATGCTTATCAACGTGCTTTGGCATTTGAAAAACAGAACCGACGTGTTGGTGGTACATCTTCTGCCATAACAAGAGGTAGTTCAGGTTCGGGACCTACGACGTCTCGTTTTGTCCCTAATCCAACAAAACAAGGGGGTGTCAATACTGGACCAGTTTTCAAAAGGGGCAACTAATAGTGGCTTGAAGTGTTTTAACTGCGGTGAGTCTGGCCATCGCCAGTCAGAATGTAAGAAGCCTGGGAAAAAGAACTTGTTTGTTGAACCAGAAGAGTGGGAAGATGGTGATGAGGCTGATGGAGATTATGAAGAAGCCCCAGTGTTTGATGAAGAGCCTGAGTTTGACGAAGTAGAAGTGGCTGGAGATGTGGGGGTGAATTTGGTGGTTAGGAGGTCGTGTTATACTCCAAAGGCTAATGAAGATGACTGGCTCAGACATAACATCTTCCATTCGACATGTACCGTGTTGGGGAAGGTTTGCACTATTGTTGTTGATCCAGGAAGTTGTGATAACTTGGTTTCTGATGAGGCTGTAAAGAAGCTGGCCTTTAAAATAGATAGTCACCCTAAGCCTTACAAGCTACAGTGGCTTAAGAAAGGAGGCGAGGTAACAGTATCTAAATGTTCTCTTATTCCTTTTTCTGTTGGTAAAACATATAAAGATGATGTTTGGTGTGATGTATTTCCCATGGATGCATGTCATTTGTTGTTGGGTAGACCTTGGGAATATGATCGGGATGTAGAACATAATGGGCGAAAAAATACTTATAGCTTCGTGTTTAATAATGTGAAGATCACTTTGTTGCCTAGTAAACCTAAGGTTGTAGACACCAAACCCACTGGTACCCTGTTAACACTATCTCAGTTTGAGGACAAGTTGGAGGAGGGAGATGATCTTTTTGTGTTAATAGGTAAAGAAGTGGCTGAATATGAAAATGTTCCTGATGCTATGGTTCCTTTACTTGAATAATTTTCTGATGTTTTCCCTGATGAATTGCCTGATGGATTACCACCGTTGCGTGACATCCAACATCATATTGATTTAGAGCTTGGTTCACAATTGCCTAACAAACCACATTACAGGATGAGCCCAAGTGAACATGAGGAATTGCGTAGACAGGTTGAGGAGTTGGTTTCTAAAGGCCATGTTCGTTAAAGTATGAGTCCATGTGCTGTTCCTGCTTTGTTAACTCCAAAGAAAGATGGCACTTGGCGTATGTGTGTTGATAGTCGAGCCATCAACAAGATTACTGTGAGGTATAGATTTCCTATTCCTCGACTAGATGACTTGCTTGATCAGATTAGTGGTGCTATAATTTTTACTAAATTAGATTTGAAAAGTGGGTATTATCAAATTCGTATTAGACCTGGTGATGAATGGAAAACTGCCTTCAAGACTCGTGAAGGATTATATGAATGGTTGGTGATGCCTTTTGGTTTATCAAACGCACCGAGTACTTTTATGCGTGTGATGAATCAGTTGCTTAGGCCTTTTATTGGAAAGTTCGTGGTTGTGTATTTTGACGACATTCTTATTTATAGTGCTTCTTTTGATGAGCATGTCATGCATGTTAGGCAAGTTTTGGCCTTACTTCGCAGGGATAGTTTTTATGCAGCAACAAAGAAGTGTGTGTTCATGACCCCTAAAGTTTTGTTTTTAGGGTATGTTGTTTCTGGTGATGGTATTCAGGTGGATGAATCTAAAGTGGAAGCTGTTCAAGATTGGCCAACTCCAACTACTATTACCGAAGTTCGTAGCTTTCATGGGCTTGCTTCTTTCTATAGACGGTTCATTCCCCATTTAAGTTCTATTATGGTTCCAGTGACAGATTGCATGAGGGGAAAGACGCTGATATGGACCGAAGAGGCAGAATTGGCTTTTCAAGCTATCAAGAACAAGCTCACTACAGCACCAATTCTGGTATTGCCTGACTTTTCACAAGTTTTTGAACTTCATACTGATGCTTCAAAGGTTGGAATTGGAGGGGTTCTCAGTCAGGGTGGTAAACCTGTTGCTTATTTCAGTGAGAAATTGACTGGACCAAAGTTGAAGTATAGCACTTATGACTTGGAGTTTTATGCAGTGGTCCAAGCTGTAAAGCATTGGCGTCATTATTTGTTTCATAAGGAGTTTGTTTTGTTCACTGATCATGACTCTCTAAGGCATATTCGTACACAAGATAAAGTGTCTCATAGGCATGGACGTTGGTTGGCGTTCCTTGAGAAGTTTACTTTTGTGGTCAAACACAAGACTGGTATTTCTAATAGAGTTGCTGATGCTCTAAGCAGGAGGAATAATCTGCTCATTTCCATGAGAGTAGATGTGCTGGGGCTGGATGTGGTTCGGGAGCAGCTCATTACTGACCCATATTTTGCAGTTGTTATGCAGGGTATTCAGTCTGGACGAAAATCTGATTTTTTGTTGCATGATGCTTTTCTTTTCAAAGGGAATCAACTTTGTAAACCTGATTCCAGTCTTCGTTTGAAGGTCATTAAGGAGTTACATGGTGAAGGGCATGTTGGTCGTGATCGTACTTTACATTTGGTGCAAGCTTCTTATTTTGGGCCTACTATGAGGAAAGAAGTTGATCGTTACATCAAACGGTGTCGTATTTGTCAAGTTTCTAAAGGCACAGCTACTAATGCAGGTCTCTATATGCCTTTGCCTGTTCCTTCTCAACCATGGGTTGATATCAGCATGGATTTTGTGTTGGGGTTGCCTCGTACTCAGAGAGGTAATGATTCTATATTTGTTGTTGTTGATCGGTTTTCAAAGATGGTTCATTTTATTCCCTGCAAGAAGACAACTGATGCTGTTAATGTGGCACAACTTTTCTTTCGTGATGTGTATCGATTGCATGGCTTGCCTACTTCTATTTTTTTGATCGGGATACCCGGTTTCTAAGTCACTTTTGGCGTAGTTTATGGAAGATGGTGAATACTCAACTCAATTTCAGTAGTGCTTATCATCCTCAAACTGATGGACAGACTGAAGTTGTTAATCGATCACTTGGTAATTTGCTGAGGTGTTTGGTTGGGGATCATGTCAAAGCATGGGATCAGAAATTGTGCCAAGCTGAGTTTGCTCATAATCATGCTGTTAATCGGAGCACTGGATTTAGTCCATTTCAGGTTGTCTATTCGTCTCAGCCTAGGGGACCACTTGATCTAATGTCACTTCCTGTTACTGGCTCTGTTCCAAAGAAAGTCCAAGATTTTGTGGAAGGGTTACATGAAGTTCATAAAGCTGTTCATGATAATTTGGTTCAATCTAATGCAAATTACAAGAAAGCTGCTGATCAAAAGCGTAGGAAAGTTGATTTTGAAGAGGGTGACTTTGTTTGGGCTGTTTTGACTAAAGATCGTTTTCCAGTTGGAGAGTATAATAAGCTATCAGCCAAGAAGATAGGTCCTGTTGAAATTGTGCAGAAAATGAGTTCTAATGCATATCGTCTCAAGCTGCCTAGCCATGTTCGTTGTTCTGATGTGTTTAATGTGAAACATTTGTTGCCTTATCATGGTGATTCTTCTGATGATGATCTTGTTGTGAATTCGAGGACGAATTTTGTCTACCCAGGAGGGAATGATGCAGGCCCAAGTGTTGAAGAGAAGGCTTTGTTATATTTAGAGGGCCAAGATAGAGCTTCTAAAGGGGCTTCACTAAAATGGGCTTAACTTTTGCTACAGGACTCCGTTTTCTATTACTTATGGGTTTTTTTTCTATGTTTTTCGGGTTTATTTGGATTTTCTTTTTGTTATAACTTTCGGCCCACCTGTTTGTTTAGGCCCATTCGAATTTTGCTGCATTATTTATGTTCATGTAAACCTAGAACTTGAGCAGTTTTTTATGATATTACAAAATTGATTTTCTTTCTATCATTGTGTGATAGTCTGAATTAACCCTAATTTTCGGTATTCTTTTGAATCAACGAATATTAGAAGAATTGTTCCTGGCATTCTTTTGAATCAACAGGTTCGATTATTGAACTCAAATTTCCGTCTGCGTCACCTCCGTAATCTCTAATGGGGAGGGGAATGATCTGGAGATGATGGTGATCCTACGGGGTGAATGAGATGATGGTGAAGCAGAGGTACTCATATAAGATGATCGGGTCCTCCTTCGGGGTGATGGATCTGGAAACTATGAGAATCGTAGGCGGTATCCAGAATGTACCGACATACGAGCAGTGTGACGGCTGGTGGATGGGGTAGTCTGAGTATGTTGGTGAGGGAGTAAAGCTGAGTTAGAGATGAACGGTGAGCTGTGGCATAGCGGGGTAGGTATGGTGAAGTAGATGTTGGAGTGGCGTGTGTAGGCTGAGTAGCTACTCGGACAACCTCCATCAACGGGTCATCCGAAAATGGAACTGGTCGTCGAAGCAGGGAAGTGTGTCCAGCAGCGAGTACCTCATCACGAACATCGAAAGGAAGAGACATGGTCTACGAAAAATATGGTGTGGCATGTGTAAGTATATAGAAAATACTTATAACAAATATGTTAAGTAAAATACTCAAACAACATAGTATAACACTTAATCATATAAGGCAAATAGCGATTAAATCACGGCAAACTAGGCAAGCATGCATCTTGTGGTCATAAGGTAACGTTTTTCATAAACTGGTTATAGTTTAGGGTTTATATATACCTAGTTCTCTATAACCGAGGCTCTGATGCCAATCTATAACACCCCCAAAATCTAGATTTGCGGAAGCTTACATGTTTGGGTGCTACTAAATTGGTAATCACAACACAAAGATATAGAGAACGGATTTAAAAATCCGTTTTAAAAATAGTTTACATTTCCAAGGTTAAATGTCATACATCAAGTTCAATTTAAATAAAACAATGCCTATTTAACATGACTGTCCCAAATCAGAGTTTAACGCATGTGTAAAAACACTTCTGGTAATTATGACCGATGCCATGCCCTGCGTTCAAAAAATACATTCTCAAACACCTGAGAAAACATGCTAAAAGTCAGCTAACACTAGTGAGTTCATAGGTTTAAAGTAAATAAGCACATATGGACCATGGCAAAAAATTCAGCAGGCACACACTAACCGCATGCTAACATTAAGCTGATCCAACCGAAACTAGAAAAACAATATGCCAAACGGCATAGCAAACAAGGGTGCCCGGGAGTGTTAATCCCCAGACAATCGGCAAAAATCTGACATGGTATACGTTTGCGTTGACCTGCCGGGCCAACCGAACGGGGGAATCACCCCCAATAGATCTATTTATATCATACGCGCTTCCCAGCAGGAATTGACGGCTGCTGATAGCGGGCGCAATGGGATTCAATCATACTTAGGTTATCCGCATACTAGTGTGTAAAAATAAAGTTTAATTTGGTCAATGAAAACAGCTTTGCATGTTTCTCACCCCAAGGTTTATAAAACAATTCGTCTAAAAATGAGGCTATAAACACACCTTAATAATAGCAATCTGCTAGTCAACAATAACACAGTGCAACCGCTCCGACACGAGACCCAGATCGGTATGGCAAGTCTCAGCGGAATATTCGTGTTTTAAACGTTTTAACTCATTTGATAGGTTTACGTGTGTCAAGTGCTCGTGTATTTCTTGCTTGTTGTGTGGTAAGGTACATTTCCAAAGTGGTTTATCGTACAAGACTCTTTGGTGATGGCTCATGGTAAAAGCGTACGGTGAAAATACGTGCGACGGAAACTTCCGTGCTTAGTGCTTGTCGTCGCAAAATAAGCAAGTAATATATATATATATATATATATATATATATATATATATATATATATATATATATATATATATATATATATATATATATATATATATATATTAGCGTGTATATATATTTAATAATTATGTATTTAATTAATTTTGGCTTATAATTAATTAAATATGTATTGAAAACTTAATATAAAAATGGTGATAGTGGGGCAATATTACATTATAAACATTATCATTATTTATAATATAATTGTAATTACAAAGAGAAATTATAATAAGTATCTAATTTTGAGAAATTAAATAACTGTAAGTGTATAAATATATAATATATTTTTATAAGTCTCATAAATTCTAAAAATATTAATTTAGAAGAATTAACATTTTTAATAATAAAAATAATTTGTTTCGTCTTTTAGTCGGTTTTCAACCGAAAATATTATAAGTTTCGAAATTTTAGAAAATCGGGCATGACCCATTCGTTTATTCAAACTTTTCCATTTTTCTCAAGTTTTACAATTCAAACAAATAAAACTTTACGTTAACTATTTTTGCAAAACTAGTCCAAAAACATATATTTATCGTTATAACTATATATTCCGTTACGTGTACTTCTAAGTTATAAGTTTCGATATAAAAATCAACGTTTGGTCAAAATACCTTCAAAAGTCAACAGAAAGTCAACATTCATGAAATTGGGCTAAAAAGTCCAAAATGAGCCCAATGCTCCAAGTTTAGCCCAAGAATCATTTAACCTTTTTAAGTTACGATATATATATATCGTTAAGTTTCTAAAAATCAATTTAACACGTTCATCACGTCATTTGGTCAAAAAGTAAAATATGGCCGAAACCACATGGGCTCGGCCCAATTTGTGTCAAAACAATCATAAGCTCAAAATATAAGTCCAAACCTTTAAGTCCGTTTTAGTCCAAATAGTTTTCATAACTAATTTTTAATTAACCAAATAAGCACTTATTAATAATCCATTATTTCAAAAAGTTAACCATGGCCAAAATTAGTTGGGCTCGGCCCAAGGTGAACCGTACGACCCAAAAACCAAAAAAAAAAAGTCAAATACAATAAGCTATAGCTTATTCAATAAGCTATTCAAAATAAGCTGTTATGCACTAATTTCACCATTTCACCAATTGAGCCAAAATTTTATGTTTTTCAAACCTAATTCGTTTGGTTAAAAGTTAGCCGATTTGTGTATAAACCCAAATAAGTGTCTATTTCGTTTTAAACACGTGTAATTAACACTAATCACATTTGTATCATCAAACTAGTACCACAAGCAACAAGATTTACCACACAAGCAAGAAATAACCTAATTTGTATAAAACTTTCAAAAAAATTTGAACACCAGTAAACATATATCAATCCCTAGCTTTTTCAATTTAACAAAACATAAACATTTAACACTTGTTAACATCTTTAAACATCATAAGAACATGTAATGAACAAGATTGAAAAAGTTTTGAAGTTTCCTTACAATGAGGGTGTTTGTACGTGAGCAAGAAAATCAAGGGAGAGCTCAAAATGCACCAAATTTACCCACAATACGTTTCGATTAACCCAAAACTCTTGAAAGTACAACCCGATTAGTTCAAACTTCACTTGATTTGTGTGGATCTTGATTTTTATTGTTAAGTCGAATGGGAGAAGTGAAAAATGATCAAGGAATTTTTGTTAGATGAAAATGTGTATGTGAATTGCTATTTGTTGCATTTTAAGTAAGAAGCAAGTCTTACTTACATCATCTAGCACTAAGGATCATTTAGGATAATATTTTTTGTCTTGTTGTGTTGAGTTTGGGCGGCAAACGACAAGAGGGAGAGGGGGAAATGGGTTTTTGATCTTCGTTGGTGTATCGTGTGTCGGTTTAAGCCTAAATGTTACCATAAAGTCCTGGTTTGAGGTTTTTAGACACGTACACGCAAAATAAGGTTTTTGTCGACGTTTTTGTCAGAATAATAATAAAATATTATTATTTGCTCAAAAATGTATTTATTTGACTGCTACCATATATATTGCAGTGTCGGTACGCGTGTGGGGTTGCTTTTCAGTAAATACGAGAAAGTTTCTCGGTTAAATACGAAACTTGTCTGTAACTATCAGAAATAGAATAATTTACGCTTACTGACAAAAATAGACTTTTTCAGCAGTGACTGTAAGCTACAGTATGCGGGCCAGCTCCCCAGAAATATTCATAAATGCTCTGAAATTCACAGAAACATTCAGTTACGCATAGAAATGCTCGGTTTAAAAATAATAAATAAATATTTATTATTAACTTAAAGTGTAAAAATTACCATTTGTCACAAGTAGGTCTTGATTTTAACAGTGATGCAGTAGGTTATTTGTTTTTGTATGTTTGGTTATTTGTGCGATGCACTTAATTTTGAACTGTGATGCAGTAGCTGTTCAGTTTTCGTGTATAAAGATGTATTAGGTTAAGTGTAGTTTGCGTTATGTGCGTAAATGTATTTGTATATTTGGTTGTTTGTGTGATGCAATTGAATATGAATTGTGATGCAGTAGGTTTTAGGTTTCCACATATAAGGATGAATTAGGTTAAAGGTAGATTGCGTTATGAGTGTAAAATGTGTTTGTATGCTTGGTTGTTTGTCTGATGCACTTGACTTTGATTTATGACGCAGTAGGTGTTCAGTTGCCACGTATAAGGTTGTAATAGGTGTTTGTATGCTTGGTTGAAGTTGCGACACACTTGAATTTGAATTGAGACGCAGTAGATGTTTAGTTTCTGCATATAAGGGTAAATTACGTTAGGCATAGTTTTTGTTATGTTCAAAAATGTGTCTATATGCTTGGTTGATGTTGCGATGCCCTTGAATTTGAACTGAGATGCAGTGAGTGTTTAGTTTCAGCATATAAGGGTGAATTAGGTTAGGTGTAGTTTTCGTTATGTGCAAAAATATGTCTGCATGCTTGGTTGATCTTGCGATGCACTAAAATTAAAATTGAGATGTAGTAGTTTTTAGTTTTGACATATAAGGGTGAATTAGGTTAGGCGTAGTTTTCATTATGTGCAAAAATGTGTCTGTATGCTTGATTAATGTTGCAATATAACAACCCGAAATTTTTCCATAGTCCTTACCCATTGCTTGTATCGAGTCACTGTGGCCTAGAATGAAGCACATCGCGGCTTGGTACAATAATTAGTTTAAAAACGCGAAGTAAATTAAATTTTGACACCTTGGGACAAGAATATGCATATTTATAGTCGTTTTGAGTGGAAAATTATTCTAAAAATAATGAAGCAACTTGAATGAACCCGAGAATGGTGGTGACACATTTTTTCTAACCTCGATTGAGTTTCGTAAAAAATAAGCAAGAAAGCGTCATATTTTGTTTTACAAACGTATTTGTTATCAAATTTTACGGAAAAACGTTTCTAAGATGATTGGTGACGGTTAAAAACTTATTCGGAGACGTTTAATATTTTTCGTGAACAAAAACAAGTAATCTCGGGAAAGTTTACTAAGATTTCATCACTAGTCCTTGCACCGACTCCTCATTTGGAAATAGATGTAACACAAGGACCTATTTGCAATTTTCGGGTTATATACCCTTAACCCCATCTCACATATCATTTCACCCTCATCTTCAACCTCACCTCTCTCTCTCTTTTCTTTAACAGCCGCCGGCCACCTCCATAACACCACAACCGCCACTCTTACAACCACACCACCACCACCAACGTGACCATCTCACTCTCCTCTTTCTTTTACTGTACTACACGCGCCACCAAACCTCATCACCTCCTCGTTATTTCATTACCGCCGCCACCAAAACCTTACCACCACCATTTTTGTGCTCTAAACATGTAGATCGATTGAAGACACGGTAAGAAAACGCGTTTTACGCGAGGGTTGACTCACCACCGAGTCAACTCGTGATGTTCTTTATTTTTCGGGTTCTAAAATAAATGGGTTTTATGTTTTTATTAACAAAGAAACAAGATAAGTTTGGTATCCGGGTTTGTTTGTGAGTCGAGTCGCATCAGCAGTGAGCTTAGGCTCACGTTGCTACTTTTCTTTTTTATCTGTTTCATTTTTTTTTGGTGTTGTCTTGTTGCTGCCATTTTTGGCCGAGGGTTAGGTTTAGGATAGTGGATTTGTTGAAGCAAAACAGTGGGTTTAAATGTTGTGTTGTTGTTATTTTGTTGTTGTTGATATTAGCTATTCTGCGGCTGTTGGATTTTGTTGACTAGTGTTGGCTGTTGGTTTGTTGTTGATGTTGTTATTGGTATTATATTTGCGGCTACTGGAATTGTTGGAGAGTAATATTTAGAGTAGTTAAGTTTGTTGTGGTGCCGAGAGATGGAGCCGAGACCATTAGGGTCTCGGCCTTGTCATATTCTAGTTATTGTTGTTTGCGTAAAAAGGCGGAGATTAGGTTAGTAACGTGTCGTAGTCGGCCGTTAATTGTTGGAGTTTGAAATTGCGGCAAAACATATTGTTATGGGCATATATTGTTACATGTGATTGTTTTGAGCCAAGTCGAGCGTCACCGAAACTTTGTAGTCTCGTTGTGGCATCGACAAGCCAAAAGTGCCATTTAGACTTATATTGGGCTATTTGACTATTGAGGATTGATTATTGACCCGAGTTTGTTATAAACTCGGGCACGTGACTCGAAACAAATGATAATTCGTGAAATGATTGTTTGGAAAACATAAATATATATATACTACACATGGAAATAAATAATAAAGTTTTGTACGGTAAATATTAACTAACGAAACTTATTGTTATTTAATATTTAACGGAAACTAATAAATAAAAAAGAGGGAATGTTAAAATGGAAAGTTTTTATTTAATGCGAATTATTAAATGTTTCGAGGGCACGCAAGATAAGAGGTATTATTAGAGTAGTATTGAGGATATTATAGGATTAATGTTAAGTTGACGAATCAGATAAGTATCCGACCATTCGTTCAAGTAACATATTAAGTCTTAAGGATTTATCACTAAATTTTTAGGTTGTCATAGAGATTGTTTTGGAGTATTGTTTCAAATTGTCGTGTTGCTATATGAAATTTACTTTGAGTCGTTTACGTCTAGGTCATTTTGCTTGGCGTGTGTTCACTTGAGTCTAGGTCGTGTCGTCACTACACACCCGTTGATACCAAACGCTAGTAACTAATATAAGAAAGAGATTTTGGAAATTTAAAAGGAATCTACTTGGGATAGTTAGCTTTTGGAACTTTTACATTTGGAGATTATGTTAAGGCGAGTTTACATTATTAGGTTGTGCCGAGTCCGTGAGTGCCGATACTTGAGAGCTGCCGAGTACTTTACTTCTGTAGATCTTGTTGTGCTTTGCTTGCTTGAGGTGAGTTCTCGTAGCCCCACTTTTTAACGTGTTTTTACTTTGGGGTGGAAATGGTACTCAATGTTTTAAATGTTTTCATGCTGTGATCTACTGTTTTCATGATTTTGGACAATATGCGCGTTTGATTGCAATATGTGCCCTTTTGATTGAATCAAATTATGCGGACACTATCTAGGTGATTATCATTGTGTGGATTTATTTTGTTGTTTATCACTTAAGACATTAAGTTTGTGTAACAACTTCTGACTTAATTTCATGACAGTTCTTGTCTGATGAGTTGTGAAATCAAGTTAGATCCAAGTTGTTACATAGCTTAATGTTTTGGATGATAGAACTAAATTTGTGCGGTTTCTATATTGCGTGGGCATTATGTGTGTTGATGCGATTACATGCTGCGACGTGTTTTGTTTTGTGCAACCTGTATTTAGCAACCTTGTGCAACCGTATTTAGCAACCTTGGTATATAACTTTGGGAAAGTGACACCCAGTATATCTTTTGGGAAATGGCACCCAGACTAAGTGTGAATCAAGTATGTGTGTTTTCAGGATTGTGATAGTTTGGGATCGTTATTATGTGCTCATATATTTATATCATGCTCACTATTGTCCTACGCTATTATTCACAGCTCAGTGGTCTTACTTTTAAACCTACGAGCTCACCAACATTATGTTGACGTTTTCTAGTACCATTTTCAGGCGTTATTGAAGCTGCTTAGAAGGTTGAGTATTGACTGGCTTAGCAAGACTTAAGACAAGACCCTCCTGGGTTATATCTCGTGGAGTTGCATTTGATATTCCTTAGTGACGTTGCTTACCTTTGAGACTTATGTCTATTTTAGATCTTTGTACGTATCCTGGTTGTGGGAGTTTGCGACTATTATCTGTCTTATGTTATACATTTAGTATTTCTCTATTGTGACACCTTGTGTTCTTGACTATGAGGTCATACCCCGTGAATGCCATTCCGCTGCGCCATTTTTGGGGTGTGACATGCAATGCACTTGAATTTAAACTGAGATGCCGTAGGTGTTTAGTTTCAGCATATAAGGGTGAATTAGGTTAGGCATAGTTTTGGTTAGGTGCAAAAATGCGTGTATATGCTTGGTTGATGTTGCGATGCACTTAAATTTGAACTGAGATGCAGTAGATGTTTAGTTTGAGCATATAAGGGTGAATTAGGTTAGGTGTAGTTTTCGTTATGTGTAAAAATGTGTATTCATGCTCGGTTAATGTTGCGATGCAATTGAAGCATAGGTTTCCTTATGTGCGTAAAAGTGTTTATGTATGTGTTTGAATATCTAATGTAATTGGTGTGATGAATTGATGCAGTAGGTTCTGTATGTGACATATAAGTCTAGATTAGGTTAGGCGCGTAGCATTTTAAGCATCGAAAAGTGTTTACTTGTGTGTTTAAATATCTGATGTAATTGGTGTGTGATGCAGTGATGCAGTAGGATCTTGTATGTGGCAAAGGCTAACTTAAGTTACATGCAGCTGGTGTGATGCAGTAGGATCTTTTCTGTGGCATATAAGGCTAGATTAGGTTACACCCAAGGTGTTTTAAGTTTCAAAAAGAGTTTGTATGTATGTCTCAATGTGTGATGCAGTTGTTTTAATGCAGTGATGTAGTAACATCATAATCTTTGTTGCACTAGTTAACAAAATTATGATGCAGTACATTGTTTTTCCACGATTAAAAGATTATGCACCACAACTAATTCTCTATTGCATCAATGCTTATATTATATTAAGTGCAATAAAATTACTGCATCACTATTTACATTACTGCATCATTGTTTATATTACGGCATCACTCTTTATATTATTGCATTGCCGCATCACAAATAAATTTGTATCATTGTTTATGTAGGCTCTGAGAAGAATCATCCCAAATTAAAGCAACACCTGCAAAAGGTAAAAAGAAATAAGCAAATGACAAAAAAGAAATTGCTATTCACGCATCACCAATAAGTTTCATTCCTCCTGCAGTCGATAAAGAAAATGAAAAGAGTGAAGTAAAGCTTTCTAGTGCTTTACTGTCAACATTTTATGAAAGGAAATTGATTTTGCACAAAGGAATTTCTGAAGAAGAAAAGCAAGTTATTAAATACTTACTAAGTACCAGTAATGATGGAAATTGTATTTAATTTCAAAAATTGCACTGCATCACGGTTTATATTATACTGCATCACTGCTTATTTGTTACTGTTTTCATAAGGTTCAATGAGGTCACACGTAGTGAATTTTATTTGTCAAATTGTGCTTGTATGTGCATTTGTATGTATGATGCACTTAATGTAAAGAAGTGATGCATTAGATGTTTTATAATGGATTTTGTTTGATCATGTTACAGGTAGAAATGAAGACGAAAATAGCAGATTAAGATATGATGAATATACAATTGATCTCGTAAGTAAAAGGATTAGACGATTAGTTGATTTTTGCTGCATCACGGTGTTATAATTAGTGCATCACAATGAAAACAATCTATCACTTTAATACTCTATTATAAATTATCACATATAAATATGTATGTTGACTGCTTGATGAGGATTAAAAACCCAAGCTGGAATGAGATGTTTACCGCATAGTCGTGGTACTTTTTAGGAAGAGTTAAAGAAAGAAGGCGTAAGTCAAAGATGACAAATCCATCTGTTGCGAGCAAAGCACACAACAAAGATGATTCTTAAAGTATGAATAAGAAAAAGGTGGAAGTCTTGGCAGGCGCAGAGGCATATAACAAGCTACAAACGATAGATTCCAATCCTTTAATACCAAATGATACACTCAAATTGAAAGACAAAATGATACAAAGGATTATTAAACGCGTAACAAGGATTCTCGCTTGATAGTTGTAGATCATTAAAAAGAATGTTTAAACTCTATTGGATGTAATACTTTTGATTACTGAATGTTTAATACTAAGTATTGTACATCTCAATGGTGAAAATGTTTGTTTAATATTAGTTAATTTTGATTACTGTTGATATCTGAATTAACATAGATGCACTAAATTATAAACCGTGCTGCACTGAAAATACTAGTGCATCATAGTGTATACAACTGGTGCATCATAATGTGTATATCAAGTGATCACAACGATGTAAATTTACTGCATCAAAAAGTATAAATCTTATGCATCATAATGTTATAAATATTTTTAAAATTATACTACATCACAATATTGTTTAACTGCATCAGAAAGTTATCATAATACTGCATCAGAATATTATCATATCACTACATGCAGAACACTGTGATGCACTGACATATCATATTGATGCAGTAACATTATAACTATTATCCACTAGATATACACACAAAGACATTGTGATGCACAACATGCAAACATAGTGATGCACTAGAAAATGACATCGTGATGCACTGACATATAACAGTGATGCAGTAACATTATAATTATGATGCACTAGAAATTAAAGTATGACGCAGTACACATTTAATGTTTGGTAATCAATGTTGTACGTTTTACAATCGAAAACTTGTATTATAAGTAATGGTTTAATATCTACATAGTACAAAAATGTATATATCTACTGTAATTCAATGTTATAAATCTACTGCATCATAATGTATATATCTCTTGCATCACAATGTTGTAAATATACTGCACACAATGTATAGATATGCTGCATCACAATATATATATGTATTGCATCAAAATGATATAAATCTACTATATCACAATGTATAAATCTACTGCGTCATAATGTATACATCTACTGCATCACAATGTCATTTTAATATGAACAATATTACAGAAAAGATATTGAGGATAATTACTGAACACTAAGGTATTATTGGATTGATGTTTGATAATAAATGCTGTAACTTTACAACTGAAAAATGCTTTAATATCTACACAGTATAAATTAGAAACTTGTCCATGTCATGCAACAAACGATCAATATTTGATTCAAAAATTTCATACAAATCGAAAACTTCACTCTGAAAGCTCAAATCTGATGCACCAATAGGCGTGCCATATCCTCATCACATAGGTATGCTGGGATCATGTAACACCCCCAAATTTACTCTACCGCCGAATAGAAATTTGGGAAGTTACTTATTAGTTACACAGTCCAAGTCATAGAAAACGAACTCTAAAATGAGACGTTTTCAAAAAACGACACCATTCGATAATGTTACAGAAAATTCATAGTTTTACAACATAAAATGGTCCCAATACATTAGCACATAACATAAATTGTTCAAAAGTTATCGAATGGTTTATTCATAAAAAGAGTCTTCAATATGCAAAAAGACTCATAATGCTTCCCAACCTTCTGTCGCCTTATGGACCTGAGATAAAACATGCTAAAAACGTCAACACAAAGGTTGAGTGAATCCATAGAGTTTGAGTAATAAGCAGTTGATCACAATATAATTCAGTTTATGAAAGCGATTAAGCAACGAATACAAAGTCGAAAAAGTTATTACTGCCCTAAGCTCATGAAACCGAACTTTAACGTCATTTTCAGATATTCTAACAGAATATGTAGATGCCCTTCGACAATAGGTAATAACCTAATTATCTAGCAACCTCAAATATAGTGCATAAGGTATCCCAGGCAGGGCAGTCCAAAATGGGGGATGTCATTCCCAATAGATCTATTCACGGCATTCGCGTTTACACGCATGTAATTAACGGTTCATGATAGAAGGGACTTTCAGGCTATGGGAAACTTAGGCAATAATAATATCAGGATAGCATACAATTTCAAAGCAATTGTGATCGTAAGTAATATTTATAGTATGTATCTCCCCCACGGAGTTTGTAAAACAATTAAAGTAAAATTGGGGCTATGAACCCACCAAAGATGAAGTAGTAACAGAAATCAGAGAAGTGTGCACGTTGAGGAAAATCGCAAAGATCACGAGTGACCTAAATAAAATACAACACGACTTAGGCTCGGGGATTAAGGTATAACACTTATACTTATGATTTAATTCATTACTTGTACTTATCATACCTTAAGGTTATTTAGTTGAAAGTTATATAGTAAGTCATGGGTCGAAAAGATGTTTGAAACAACTTATATGGTTTAAAATTACAAAGCTGATGGAAAATTTATAAAATTACCGCACTAATCGGGTCGCCATTTCTAAACCGTGAAGACTAAAATTATAAACTTTATATTCTTAGAAAGGTATGACTCTGTAATATATGAAAATCAAGGCCTCACTCAACTGAGAACTCCATAATATGAGTGAAATTACTAATTTACCCCTATGTCTCTATGCAGTTACTTCCTGCATCCAAATAAGTTTAGCAAAATGTGTGTATCTTTTTATTTACAGGTCTAATGGACACAAGGCCAGTGGGAACCGTTTTCTACAGGTCTTAGCTCCAACTTTAATGTTTTTACCAACTTAGTATTCTTTTCAACATTTTAGAGTAAATGGCCTATCAAATCTGACATGCAATCCTGGACAAATTTTATTGTAGATTTTCTCCAAAAATCATCGGGATGAATTAAGATGTAAGGTTTTTGGGGAAATGATCCAAAGACCTGAGGCTAACTCCAAATATTTTTAGTTTAGCTTAAAACCCAATGAGGACAAAGCGGAGAATCAATATTTTTGCATAAAATCTGGGATAGGTTATGGACCAATCCCAAATGCTACTTTATGTGTATTTATTGTGTCTAATACCCATGCATGTCCAAGATTAATCATCACTACTCTTTTATTTACTCAAGAAGTCTATAAGTACAGGTGTTAAAAATTTAATTTGAAGATCCTTATTAGTTTTATAAACAAAGTCTTAAGAAAGATCAATAATAACTTCATCAAAAACCCTTTTAAATCAATTCATATCTTGCATCTTATAACCAAATCAAACCTAACCACTTATCTAAATCTTATATTCTTATGAAAACTTGAATAAATACCTTCCAAATCACACATGCAAGAGTGGTTTTTCTAATCCTTTAAAACTCTAAGAAAATGATAGAAAAATCATAGAAAAAAGAAGGAAATGAAGATGAAAATGTTAGGGAAACTTACCAAGTGTATAACCAAATGAATGATGCAAGATTTAAGGCTTGAAAAACTTGAACAATGGTGGTGTTGGGCTGATGATTTTCGGCAGCAAGGTGTGGAGAAGAAGGGAGTTGGATGGTTTTTGGGGTTAAAGAGAGATTTGCATGTAAGGAGAGAAATGATGGGATTTCTTGATATTGAAAAGAGATAATGAGGAGTGTTGGTGTAATAATAGGGAGGGGGACGGTTTTTGGGGGTTCCAAGGTGTATTTTATTTTATCATTTTGTAAAAATACATTATATACATGTTTTGTACAAGTATCATAAGTCACGGAGTGAGTTTGAAGGCCAACGGGGCTAAACCGGTAACGTTTTATGCATAGTTTGTGAAAATAAATGTCATGAAGATAGTATTTTCATAAAAATGTTAAATTTAACATAAAATGACCTAATTTGATTTTTTGGGGGTTCCAAGGTGTATTTTATTTTATCATTTTGTAAAAATGCATTATATACATGTTTTGTACAAGTATCATAAGTCACGGAGTGAGTTTGAAGGCCAACGGGGCTAAACCGGTATCGTTTTATGCATAGTTTGTGAAAATAAATGTCATGAAGATATTATTGTCATAAAAATGTTAAATTTAACATAAAATGACCTAATTTGATGTTTCATATATTTCCCGAGCATTTCGGAGTGTTATAACGTCTTTAAAGCTTAAACAGCGAGCCGAAAACGCGTAAAACGTAAAATGTGCACACTTCGCGTAGAAATGGAAAATTAAATTATTCCAAATGAAAACAAGTATGTGGGGGAAAATAAATCATATTAATGGGTAGACTGGCATAGTCTGAGTCAAATTACGGGTTTAAGTGTACGTATCACGACGTACGTGGGCAACTTTCCCGGTAAAAGCTAATTTACTTAAAATAGAAAATTAAGTAATTAAAATTAGTAAAATTAGTGACCTGAAATTTCACGGTTGTTACAGATCAAGTGAAAAATTGTGAAGAAGTAATAAAAATAATTCAATAGGGGAAATGATGCAGTAAGCTAAAAATTCGTGTTGATGTTACATATGTGATACATTGTAGAGGCACTATCACCTCTATTTCCCTTCTTAACGTCACTATCAAGTATTGAATATGTATTTTTATTGTCAGTTTGAACAAAACTCATTGAAATACAATGTTTATATGAAGCAAACATCCAATCCTGCACATCGAAGAATAGTGTTCGAGTGTATATTCTATATGTGTCTTGATAAATAATTATGATGCAGTGAATTTTAAGTGTTGATGCAGTGAACACATACTGCATCAACATTTCATAAGTACTACATCACATATAAAACTATAAATACTTGCATATATGTTAAAAAGATGATACCAAAGGTTGACCGTAACACAAATTGGATATTTAAAAGATCTATTATACAAACTTAGGGAAGCTTATATGTTCCATAGCAAAGATAATAACCAACACAAAGTTGTGTTAAAACTATTAGTTTATAATTCTTACCATATTGTTCCAACCATTCTTTTCTGCAAATGCTTTTTCATCTTCTTCTCTAGTGATATTGTGTGCATCATCACCACCATTTGCCTAAGGATCCCCTCTGTACGTCAAACCCGTCAATGGATTTTCCCATCTACATCAATAAACATGATATTTTGTCATTATTGTGTCGTGAACAGGTTGACAAGCTTAAGAATTTAGTAGTAAACATCCACAATTGTTTCTTTCCTTAAAACAAAATAGGGTTGAGATACCGGGTGGCTATTTTTAGCTAAAATGAAAAAGGCTCAAATTGGTCAAAAGATGGTCAAAATATAGTCATATATATTGGAAAATCTTAATAATGTGTGCTAGTTTAGGTAAGAGTTACAAAAGAAATAGAAAAAGCGTAGTACTTGTGTGTGGACATAAAATTGATTTTCCACTTGGCAACCTTTCCGGCTCCTTGATGTAAAGCTGTTTGAGCATGTGAATAAATAAGAACCTGCCGACATTCACGAAAGTTATGCTATTATCATACTTGAGATACCAACATATAACTAAATATACATGTCTTGATAAAATAACGAAACATTAGCTAATGGATCTGCATTTGCCAAAAACAAATACCCGCAAACATTTTTTACTCAAAACATAAACACAAAATAAGCTTTTAGATCTATATATGCCACAAATAAAAACCTACTGCATCAGCATTTTAGGACAATTGCTTCACATGTACAACTTTACATAGACATAAGTCTTTTCCACTGCATCACACATTGACGCACATAATACAACCTATGTTTAGCTTAATTCATCATTATATGAGACAACTGAATACCTACTGCATTAAAATTCAAATTCAAGTGCATCGTACATACAACAAAGAAGACAAACACATTTCCACACATAAAACAACCAACGTTTAGCCTAATTCTTCTTTATACGCGAAAACTGAACATCTGTTGCATCTCAGTTAAAATTCAAGTGCATCGCACATACAACCAAGCAAACAAAAATATTTCCGCCCATAATGCAACCTAAGTTTAGTTTAATTCATCATTTCACGCGACAACTGAACACCTACTGCATCATTGTTCAAATTTCAGTGCATCGCACATACAACTAAGCATACATACACATAAAACAAGCTACGCGTAGCCTATTTCATCCTTATACACGACTAAAAGCTTACTGCATCTTAATTGAAATTCCAGTGCATAACACATACAACCAAGTAGGCAAACACAAATTGATGCATCACAGTTATAAAATACACATAAAAGTCTTTTCTACTAAAACCATAACCAAAAAAAGTGAAGATTATTAATTCACGCATCACAGTGTAAAATTAGCGCATCACAGTTATAAAATTTCATTTAGACATTTTATCAAACACTTTATGTGCAACTTTACTAAACACTTTTTATCTATTGTTTTCTATAACAGAACTAGAAAGAAACTCATAATATTACATATCTAAATCAGTAGCAACACAAAAAGAAGCATATTATTCAAAAAATTTAATGAACATCATATACATGCAATAAAAGAGCCATATAACCATATTATTTGACTGTTACAATTAAAAACAATTGAAATAACCTTACTTTCAAAATTAGATGATAAATCTAACTAGGCCTTGGGTGGGGAACGATGGTGAACAGTGGGGAAAGTATGGTAGCGATAATCGATAGTGGTGAATGGTGGTGATAATGGAGGGGAGAACAATGGGAGAGGGAGAGTTATCGAGAGATCTGTGTGTGTGTTTGGTTAGGAATGAAGACAAAAAGATAAAAAAATAAATTATATACCCTAAGGATAAAATGACAATAATACCCCTGACAGTTATAAAAAAAGAGGGGGTGGGGACGGGACACGTGGCACAATTTGGTGGCTTAGTACCCTTTTTATTTTAACAAACTTTTTATTTTACCCCATCTCTCTCTCTCTCTCTCATAAATAAATATGTATGTATATATATATATATATATATATATATATATATATATATATATATATATATATATATATATATATATATATATATATATATATATATGTACTAGATGTTGAAAGTGGACATGTTGAAAGAAATGGTTATATTTTCAGAAGAAAAACAATGTTTGACCTTAACTCTTATTAATAGTCATTACAAAACACATCAAGGACATAGTATGTGATTTTAACTCAGATGCTAAACTAAAACATATGAATGTCCTTTAGAGGCAAGTAATGGACTTTCACGATTATTAGATTTTAGCCATAAAAACTGCAAGTTGTGACCGTCCCATCATTTACCACTTGTAAACGCCTTAATATATAAACGTATCAACTCTTATATTGAATGCATAACAATGAAAAATAAATGAACTTTAAAAATTATCAACAATTAAAAGTTACAAAGTTATTCATAAGAAGATAGTATATGGTTAAATGTAAACGACATCTTAGTATAAGAATGGCTAAGGACCCTATAAGAGCAAAATCATTCCTTCTAAATAACAAAAGATGTAATAATCTAGAGTTGCAATAAACATCCCAGTATTTCTCTACTAAAATATATAGAAAAAGAACTGCGCGGTTAGTTGCATAGCCCGCCCGATAGGCGGGAGAGCCTTGTGAGTATCCAATGGAAATTAAGTATCCAATGTGAATTAACCATAAGCACAAAAGATAAGCAGAATCAGATTGTGGGCACAACTATAGTAAACTTTATGTAATATTGTGTGTTCATCCCCTTTTCGACATCCATTGACCGACAAAAAAGAGTTAATTTAGATGACCACAAGTTCGTAACTGACAGAATCACGTGCATCTAGGTGTAATTACGCACAACAGTATAGAAATGAGTCTTCAATCGTCTTTAAAACGCAATTGAAATTGTATGAAAAACTATGGGATACAAACTCAAACTAAGAGAGTGTTTGGATTAGCTTATTTCTTAGAGTATGGGCTTATTTGAATTTTGAAAAACCCGTATGTCGACTTTTTTTAGACCTTATAAGCTTATCAACTTCAGCTTTATTTTAACCAAGAAAAAATGATATACTTAAAGTAGGTATAACAAAAGAAATATGGATAAAGCAAAGAGCAAAATTAACATGTCGAGTTCCTTAGCGAACACTTTTGTCTTTTTTACTTCTGCTTCCAACTTCATTTTTTCTTTGTTTCTAGCCCTCATGTTTAGCTTTACTCGTCTTACACTCTTTGTTTTGAAGGGCATGCATGGTCGTGATTCTCACTGAGTATGAGTTAACATAAAAAAATGAAGTTGTAAAACTTAATTATAGGTTATGACTTATGAATGATATGCTGCAAACATGACATTATCGTTTCAAAGTTTTACTAAACCACTTTAAGAGCTTAAGTTCTTATTGAATGGCGATGGCCGCATCGACATTAAATTGTTGTACCAAACATACCTAATATTAAGAAAAATCAACGGATAAAAGAGTGGAAAAGGCGCAATCTCATACCTTCCAGAGCTACTTTTCGGATTCATTCACCTCAACAGCCAAACTATCATCATCATAAGAGTGTAAGCGTAAAAAGTAAGCTTATATAATTTGGGCTTATGAGCTTGTGTTTCATAATCCCATTTTTGTCCTATTTATTTTAAAACTTAAGGGCTTATATAAGCTTATTATGGATATAATAGGCTCATGTAAAATCGTCTTAGAAATGACAGTAGAATACGTCAGATGTATTCGTTCGTTATTGTCTCTTTCCAGTCTTCTACAAACTTGTGCTGCAATAGGAAACCAACATGAATGAGTATAGTCTAATTGATGACTTGCGTAGCAATTCCACAAACCAAAGAAAAAGTAGATTTACCTTCGATAGCAGAATTCACATGATTCATATTCTCATGGGAGTTGCCACTACGTTGCCGTCGTTGTTACTAAGCCGATTTTTATTTGCACGGGACACATAACTTGAAGAGGCACTTATATGTAGTGTGTGGCAGTTACAAAATATACACGAATAAGTTGACAGACCTGTAGTAGTAAGGCAAAAATTTGTCATGAATTAAACAATTGTAATGGAAAGAACGATGTTGTTTCATATAAAACAGGCAAGATATAAAGCTATAAGATTTAATTATCTCTTGTGAACTAAACCAACTGTTTTAGAACTGTGGAAAGAAGAAAAAATCATTAGGTATGCGGGAGAGAGTTGACCACGTCATGGCTATAGTCCCATAGCTTCTTGGCCAATTCCGGATCAGTTGCAAAGTTGCTTGCTGGCCCTTCATTGTAGTCCAGGAAGTACTTCCTACTTACCCCTTTTAGGTCTAGGTGCACTGCCACATAGAAAATTGTTGCTGCACCCTGTACACAATAAACGATTTACATTTAAAAAGAAGAAAAAAAAAAGGAAAAAAATGTTATCTAACAAACACTATAAGTTTAGAGTTTAGATGAACAATGCTATACCCTCCTAACTTTTACAATACAGGTGTTGTAACGTTTTCTCCAACAGAAATTTGTCATTGTCGAATATAATCTTGAAAACTATCTACGTATAATACAGAGAAAATGGAAGATGCATACAAATAAAGTCACAGACCTATACTGATTATTGACACACAGTCTCAGAAACGCTTGTCGGTCGCTTTTGCACATCTGTCATAACGACATGTAAATAAGACTCAATACACTCTCAAGTATCTTATATTACAATGGTGAATAAACATACCGGTACAAACGTCGTTTCACACACTGCTGAAAGTAACTTCCAAATGGTTGTCGTTGTAAGTGTGTTCTTTCACAGTATTTTGTCTCTTTTGCTAACGCAACCGTTTATCAAGTATTATGAATTGGCTGTATATTCAATTTAGACACTTGAAGCCTCATTTGCACAAAATAAAGACCACTGGCCATTACTATGAGCTTTTCCCACTGGCCATTACACAAAGGACCAACCGACGGACTTGCAATTCACTTATACCTACTCAATTTTTTTCAACGGCTGCATTTTCAGCCTGTGACACTACCACATAACCCTAAAAAATCCCATTTAACCCTTATTTAGAAGAGGAGCAATTTGGTTATACAAATTGCTAAGGGGGTGTTTGGATTAAGTTATTTCTGATGGGGTTTGTTCAAGCGCAAAAGCAGATAAGCCCAAAATGTAAGTTTAAACTATACCCTGGGGTTATCAGCTTATTTAGATTTTGAAAAACTAGTAAGTTTAACTTCATTTTGCTTGTGAGCTTGTGGCTTACTTAAGTCCATAAACAAAATTAAAAACCTTAGCACATACATCACTTTAATTTCATATTTATCGTTGTTACTTAAATTTCAATTAGATACCTTCATTATTGTTTTTAAACTCAAAGTCCACGAATAAAAAACCTTAACATGTTTCATAGACACACTAAGGGGGTGTTTAGATTAACTTATTTGTAGGGCTTATCTACTTACTGAAAATTTGGGAAACAAAAGCTCTCGTTTCTATTGTCTTATGAGCTAAGCTTATATGACTTATTTAGGTCATAAGCCCTAGCTGATACGCTCATAAGCCATTGAAAATGAGGTTACTGTATTTGCAAATGTTGAATGAGAAATTAAATATAGAAGTCGGGTGACCTTCAAGTTTCACGCGTTCCGACCAATCTCACATGTTCCCCTATTAGGTATGGCCAGCTATGGCCACCATTACCTGCTACAGAATTTTGCACTGGCGTAACGCTTCCTGCAGCTCTCTCTTTAGCTAACACCTGTAGTTGTGCAATGGAAATACTACCCCCTCCAAGAAAGGCTGTGACTGCAGCACAAAAAGTTCACTTTGTATCATTTCTTGCTGCCCCAGAATTACCCTGCACATATGTAAAAAGGATGAGTTTCATGTCAGCTCACATGGAATTTTCATTAAAAAAAATTTAAAAGGTTACACTACTACAAAAAGAAGCATCAAGACCCCCACATGGAGACCGGATACTTAAAAAACGGGTCTAAAACCCTGAATCCACCCCTCCAAAAATAATCTGGACCAGTTCTTACCAAAAAAACCGGTCTTGATTCAGGAAACAAATCTAGACCGGTCAATCTTATGAAAACCGGTCTCATTTAACTTATAATAGACCAGTTTCTCGGCTAAAAAACACGTCTGGATTGTTTATTGAATGGAGACCGGTTATTTCATGAAAATCGGTCTCTATTGTCTTTTAAAATACTTCCGTTGGAGCGGCAGCAGCCTGCATCACGAAATAAACACTCAAAACCACATTCAATGCCATCTTAAACTCACAACTTACCTACTCAACTTCTTTATAACTTCCAAATACAAATTTCACATTTATTAAATTCATCTTATTCATCATCAAAGACATTAAATACATCTTATTCATTATAAAAGGTATTAATTACATCTTAATCATTAAGTTTTAATTTAGCAATGTAGATTACAATTTTGTTTTTTTAGAATTTTGAAGCTAATTCATTTTTTTTGAATCTTCTTTCATATGTGTAGGGTCATTTGCGGAAATCATGTATCCCGAACAAAATATTTTTAGGATAGCTTAACTCTCGATTTGTTGAAGTAAGGTATTATTTTCAATTTCCTTTAAGCAAGCATATATTCTTTTAACATCCATGTAGTAAAACTAAGTAAGAAAACATAGATGCATACATAGTTTAACACCCGTCCGATATTAACCTATTAGAGGTTAATCTTGGATTGTCCCCATTTGGGACTACTTTTATAACATATTGTTTCATTTAGGATGTGAATGCTTATTATTGGATTGAGTATTATTTTAGAAAAAAATCGATAGCATTTTTCCCTTACTCCTACGAGTATGCATTTATACGTATACTTGGGGAGTTAAGGGGAAATGTTTTCGATTTTTTTTAAATAATACTCAATCTAATAATAAGCATCCACATATGAGACAATGTATTATAAAAGTGGGTTAGGATTGACCAAATGAAAACAAAATCGTACGTAATCATTAGATGCATACATCTTATTATATATCTTCTAATTGTGTTACAGATGGATCGTTATACATGGATGTACAATATAAAGCGAGCTACCCCCGAATACATGGAAAAGTTGTCTGATTTCATGAAAGCTGCTGAGGATGATCGGGTGATGAGCGGAAAAGATAAAATTTTTTGTCCTTGTAAGAAATGTAGAAATGGTGTATTGTATGAGAGCGCTAATGATGTTAAAAACCATCTAATAAGAGATGGGTTTACGAGAGGGTACACTTTATGGGATTTTCATGGTGAAAAACGAGTTGCTAGTAACATGTCAGTTTCTGAATGTAATAACAATGATTTGCCAATTAATAATGATCATCATAATTTGACCGACATGTTACATGATTTGGATGGTGATGTTGCACAAAAGGAGCACGCTCAATTTGAAAAATTATTTGTCGCCGCTGAAAAAGTATTGTTTGTCGGTTGTACGAAACTTACCGTGCTTTCTGCGGTGATAAAATTGTACAAGTTAAAAGCATCATCTGGTTGGAGCGATACAAGTTTCACAAAGCTATTAGATTTTTTGCATCAAGAAATGCTCCCCGAAGATAATGAATTGCCCATTTCAACGTACCAAGCTAAAAAACTAATGTGCCCCATGGATTTGGAAATTGAAAGAATAGATGGATGTCCAAATGATTGTATGTTGTATAGAGGCAATGACAAGGATCTACATGTGTGTAAGGTATGTAAAACGTCAAGGTATGTGCAAATAAAACAAAAAGGACCTAACGGTGATGTGACAAAGAATGGCGCTCCCGCTAAATTGTTGTGGTATTTTCCCATTATACCAAGACTCGAGCGATTATATGCAGATGCGAAGGAGGCGAAATTGTTACGTTGGCATGCCGAGGAGCGTAAAAAAGATGGAAAAATGAGACATGTAGTTGATTCTCTTCAATGGAGAAATATTAATAACACATTTTTCTCCATTGATTCTCTTCAATGGAGAAAAATTGAAAGAATAGAAAATACATCATGATGTCATTGTTAATTCAAGGCCCAAAACAACCCGGGAACGACATTGATGTGTATTTGAAACCTTTAATAGATGACTTGATAACGCTTTGGGATGATGGAGTAAAAGTGTATGATGCATATTCGAAAGAGTATTTCCAACTACGAGCCATGATTTTTTGCACCATTAGTGATTTTCCAGCGTAAGATCGAGAAAACTAATTCTGTAAGTGCTTGCATGGTATTAAGGTTTCATCTGGCTATTCTACTAACATAAAGAAGTTGGTTTCGATGAAAGACTTGAAGTTATCTGGTATGAAATCACATGATTGTCATGTGTTGATGACACAAATGATTCCAATTGCAATTCATGGAATACTGCCAAACCACATCCGACATACCATTACAAAGCTTTGTTTATTTTTTAACATGATTCACTCGAAGGTGATCGATCCTGAGGTGTTAGATAAATGGCAACACGATGTTATATTAACACTTTGTCAACTCGAGATGCATTTTCCACCTTTATTCTTTGATTTCATGGTTCACTTGGTATCTCATATTGTAGGATAAATAAAGGCTTGTGGTCCTGTCTTCCTACGATATATGTATCCATTTGAGAGATATATGGGTTTCTTAAAAGGGAATGTTAGGAACCGAAGTTGACGAGAGGGTAGTATTGTTAAAGGATATGTTGCTGAGGAGGTGATTGAATGTGGTACAAACTATTTAAAAGATGTTAGAAATATTGGCATTCCACAAAGTCGGCACAAGGGTAGACTTGGAGGGGTAGGCACACTTGGGCGCAAAAAAGAGTCGATGCAGCCAAATGATTTACACGAGGCACATTTTACAGTCCTACAACATATGACATCTATTGCTCCCTACATATACGAGCACCAATCATTTTTAAAAAATGAAAACAGTCATAGGGACAAGATTTGGCTGGCTAAGAAGCACAATAAAACGTTTTCACATTGGCTAAAAGAAAAAGTGAGGAATACACTACCAAATGTCGATAAATCAGTGGAGGAATTGGGATTCGGCCCGATACGTGTTGTCAAATATGAAGGTTACGACATTAATGGGTATACATTTTACACTAGACAACAAGATCAAAAGAGTACAATGCAAAACAATGGAGTAACAGTAATAGCCTCAACGACAGAGCGTGCCACCAAAGATTCTTATTATGGAGTCATTGAAGAAATATGGGAATTAGATTACAATTCATTTGTTATACCATTGTTCAAGTGTAAGTGGGTCGATAACACCAGAGGTCTTCTTATTGATAGAGATGGTTTCACAACTGTGAATCTTTCCACAAATGGCTATGTATCTGAACCATTCATTCTAGCAAAACTTGCCACCCAAGTATCTTATGTCGAGGACCCGAAAGATTCTAGATGGCATGTTGTCCAATTTGGTAAACGTCGCATACTTGGTGTTGACGATGTTGTTGACGAGGATGAATATGATCAATATGACGAGTTACCTCCATTTTCTACCGGTATTGCACCTTTAGACTCCGTTGTTCTTGATAATACTAACTACATAAGATCCGACCACGATGAAGGAATGCTCGTGGATGAATCTCTTGAATCATGAAGGTAAGAAAAACAATTGCTGATTTGACATTCATAAACCTCTTTTAACTGATTAACTCCTTATATAGTTAACTAACTGACATGTCATTCTTTTTACTGCAGATTCAGGTATGCAATAATCTTGTACATATTAGCTCAACACCTACAGAAAAAAAAAAAGAAAAAAGAAAAAAAAAAGTGTTTTAGCTCAATACCTTAAAAAAAAAAAAAAAAAAAAAAAAAAAAAAAAAAAAAAGTGTTTTAGCGCAACGCCTAGCGGGAAGCACAAAAATTTTGGGGACTTCAAAAGCGGGAAAAAAAAATTGGGCACTTATCCCAAACTCACAACACAACTATCCCTTCCATTTTTCTCACCCCAAACACACAAATCCTCTAATTAAAAACACTATCCAGCCGCCGACCTCCATTTTCACCCTCAAAACCCTAACCACTACCATACCCACCATATCACTATACCTAATTAACAGATTCTCCAACTAAAACCTCACACACAAATGGTAAGTTTCGGATTATTCATTTTTTTGTTTGGGTTTATGTCAAGTTGTGCTAATTATGTATGTGTAGGCTGTAATAGTTTGATGACATATGTTTATATATGTTTCTATGTAGATGTATGTGTAGGATGATTTAAAGGTGTTGTTTAGGATTTTATATAAAAGCTAATTAGGGGCTGCTGGGATTATTTTTTAGGGATTATAATTATTTAAGGGTTGTTTTGGTGTTCATTTCATGTATATTATAATTATAAGCAGATTAAGGGTGTTATAATTATTTAACAAATGCTATTAATATTGGTGTTATAGATATATCACCTTTTTCATGAGCTCAGCTGTTTCAATGGTTATTGGGAGTGTTGTTTCTGCAATTGTCACCTTTTTCTTTGCACTAGGTATGTGTTTTGTATTTTATATATTGTGTTTTAGTTTGATTAAAGTTGGTTGAATTTAATGAATCTTTGTTGGATTTTTCATTATCAAAAAGACATAAAAAATAAATTGGTTGATTTTAATGAATCTTTGTTGGATTTTTCCAAACCACATCCGACATACCATTACAAAGCTTTGTTTATTTTTTAACATGATTCACTTGAAGGTGATCGATCCTGAGGTGTTAGATAAATGGCAACACGATGTTATATTAACACTTTGTCAACTCGAGATGCATTTTCCACCTTTATTCTTTGATTTCATGGTTCACTTGGTATCTCATATTGTAGGATAAATAAAGGCTTGTGGTCCTGTCTTCCTACGATATATGTATCCATTTGAGAGATATATGGGTTTCTTAAAAGGGAATGTTAGGAACCGAAGTTGACGAGAGGGTAGTATTGTTAAAGGATATGTTGCTGAGGAGGTGATTGAATGTGGTACAAACTATTTAAAAGATGTTAGAAATATTGGCATTCCACAAAGTCGGCACAAGGGTAGACTTGGAGGGGTAGGCACACTTGGGCGCAAAAAAGAGTCGATGCAGCCAAATGATTTACACGAGGCACATTTTACAGTCCTACAACATATGACATCTATTGCTCCCTACATATACGAGCACCAATCATTTTTAAAAAATGAAAACAGTCATAGGGACAAGATTTGGCTGGCTAAGAAGCACAATAAAACGTTTTCACATTGGCTAAAAGAAAAAGTGAGGAATACACTACCAAATGTCGATAAATCAGTGGAGGAATTGGGATTCGGCCCGATACGTGTTGTCAAATATGAAGGTTACGACATTAATGGGTATACATTTTACACTAGACAACAAGATCAAAAGAGTACAATGCAAAACAATGGAGTAACAGTAATAGCCTCAACGACAGAGCGTGCCACCAAAGATTCTTATTATGGAGTCATTGAAGAAATATGGGAATTAGATTACAATTCATTTGTTATACCATTGTTCAAGTGTAAGTGGGTCGATAACACCAGAGGTCTTCTTATTGATAGAGATGGTTTCACAACTGTGAATCTTTCCACAAATGGCTATGTATCTGAACCATTCATTCTAGCAAAACTTGCCACCCAAGTATCTTATGTCGAGGACCCGAAAGATTCTAGATGGCATGTTGTCCAATTTGGTAAACGTCGCATACTTGGTGTTGACGATGTTGTTGACGAGGATGAATATGATCAATATGACGAGTTACCTCCATTTTCTACCGGTATTGCACCTTTAGACTCCGTTGTTCTTGATAATACTAACTACATAAGATCCGACCACGATGAAGGAATGCTCGTGGATGAATCTCTTGAATCATGAAGGTAAGAAAAACAATTGCTGATTTGACATTCATAAACCTCTTTTAACTGATTAACTCCTTATATAGTTAACTAACTGACATGTCATTCTTTTTACTGCAGATTCAGGTATGCAATAATCTTGTACATATTAGCTCAACACCTACAGAAAAAAAAAAAGAAAAAAGAAAAAAAAAAGTGTTTTAGCTCAATACCTTAAAAAAAAAAAAAAAAAAAAAAAAAAAAAAAAAAGTGTTTTAGCGCAACGCCTAGCGGGAAGCACAAAAATTTTGGGGACTTCAAAAGCGGAGAAAAAAAAATTGGGCACTTATCCCAAACTCACAACACAACTATCCCTTCCATTTTTCTCACCCCAAACACACAAATCCTCTAATTAAAAACACTATCCAGCCGCCGACCTCCATTTTCACCCTCAAAACCCTAACCACTACCATACCCACCATATCACTATACCTAATTAACAGATTCTCCAACTAAAACCTCACACACAAATGGTAAGTTTCGGATTATTCATTTTTTTGTTTGGGTTTATGTCAAGTTGTGCTAATTATGTATGTGTAGGCTGTAATAGTTTGATGACATATGTTTATATATGTTTCTATGTAGATGTATGTGTAGGATGATTTAAAGGTGTTGTTTAGGATTTTATATATAAAAGCTAATTAGGGGCTGCTGGGATTATTTTTTAGGGATTATAATTATTTAAGGGCTGTTTTGGTGTTCATTTCATGTATATTATAATTATAAGCAGATTAAGGGTGTTATAATTATTTAACAAATGCTATTAATATTGGTGTTATAGATATATCACCTTTTTCATGAGCTCAGCTGTTTCAATGGTTTATTGGGAGTGTTGTTTCTGCAATTGTCACCTTTTTCTTTGCACTAGGTATGTGTTTTGTATTTTATATATTGTGTTTTAGTTTGATTAAAGTTGGTTGAATTTAATGAATCTTTGTTGGATTTTTCATTATCAAAAAGACATAAAAAATAAATTGGTTGATTTTAATGAATCTTTGTTGGATTTTTCCAAACCACATCCGACATACCATTACAAAGCTTTGTTTATTTTTTAACATGATTCACTTGAAGGTGATCGATCCTGAGGTGTTAGATAAATGGCAACACGATGTTATATTAACACTTTGTCAACTCGAGATGCATTTTCCACCTTTATTCTTTGATTTCATGGTTCACTTGGTATCTCATATTGTAGGATAAATAAAGGCTTGTGGTCCTGTCTTCCTACGATATATGTATCCATTTGAGAGATATATGGGTTTCTTAAAAGGGAATGTTAGGAACCGAAGTTGACGAGAGGGTAGTATTGTTAAAGGATATGTTGCTGAGGAGGTGATTGAATGTGGTACAAACTATTTAAAATATGTTAGAAATATTGGCATTCCACAAAGTCGGCACAAGGGTAGACTTGGAGGGGTAGGCACACTTGGGCGCAAAAAAGAGTCGATGCAGCCAAATGATTTACACGAGGCACATTTTACAGTCCTACAACATATGACATCTATTGCTCCCTACATATACGAGCACCAATCATTTTTAAAAATTGAAAACAGTCATAGGGACAAGATTTGGCTGGCTAAGAAGCACAATAAAACGTTTTCACATTGGCTAAAAGAAAAAGTGAGGAATACACTACCAAATGTCGATAAATCAGTGGAGGAATTGGGATTCGGCCCGATACGTGTTGTCAAATATGAAGGTTAAGACATTAATGGGTTTACATTTTACACTAGACAACAAGATCAAAAGAGTACAATGCAAAACAATGGAGTAACAGTAATAGCCTCAACGACAGAGCGTGCCACCAAAGATTCTTATTATGGAGTCATTGAAGAAATATGGGAATTAGATTACAATTCATTTGTTATACCATTGTTCAAGTGTAAGTGGGTCGATAACACCAGAGGTCTTCTTATTGATAGAGATGGTTTCACAACTGTGAATCTTTCCACAAATGGCTATGTATCTGAACCATTCATTCTAGCAAAACTTGCCACCCAAGTATCTTATGTCGAGGACCCGAAAGATTCTAGATGGCATGTTGTCCAATTTGGTAAACGTCGCATACTTGGTGTTGACGATGTTGTTGACGAGGATGAATATGATCAATATGACGAGTTACCTCCATTTTCTACCGGTATTGCACCTTTAGACTCCGTTGTTCTTGATAATACTAACTACATAAGATCCGACCACGATGAAGGAATGCTCGTGGATGAATCTCTTGAATCATGAAGTTAAGAAAAACAATTGCTGATTTGACATTCATAAACCTCTTTTAACTGATTAACTCCTTATATAGTTAACTAACTGACATGTCATTCTTTTTACTGCAGATTCAGGTATGCAATAATCTTGTACATATTAGCTCAACACCTACAGAAAAAAAAAAAAAAGAAAAAAGAAAAAAAAAAGTGTTTTAGCTCAACACCTTAAAAAAAAAAAAAAAAAAAAAAGTGTTTTAGCGCAACGCCTAGCGGGAAGCACAAAAATTTTGGGGACTTCAAAAGCGGGAAAAAAAAATTGGGCACTTATCCCAAACTCACAACACAACTATCCCTTCCATTTTTCTCACCCCAAACACACAAATCCTCTAATTAAAAACACTATCCAGCCGCCGACCTCCATTTTCACCCTCAAAACCCTAACCACTACCATACCCACCATATCACTATACCTAATTAACAGATTCTCCAACTAAAACCTCACACACAAATGGTAAGTTTCGGATTATTCATTTTTTTGTTTGGGTTTATGTCAAGTTGTGCTAATTATGTATGTGTAGGCTGTAATAGTTTGATGACATATGTTTATATATGTTTCTATGTAGATGTATGTGTAGGATGATTTAAAGGTGTTGTTTAGGATTTTATATAAAAGCTAATTAGGGGCTGCTGGGATTATTTTTTAGGGATTATAATTATTTAAGGGCTGTTTTGGTGTTCATTTCATGTATATTATAATTATAAGCAGATTAAGGGTGTTATAATTATTTAACAAATGCTATTAATATTGGTGTTATAGATATATCACCTTTTTCATGAGCTCAGCTGTTTCAATGGTTATTGGGAGTGTTGTTTCTGCAATTGTCACCTTTTTCTTTGCACTAGGTATGTGTTTTGTATTTTATATATTGTGTTTTAGTTTGATTAAAGTTGGTTGATTTTAATGAATCTTTGTTGGATTTTTCATTATCAAAAAGACATAAAAAATAAATTGGTTTTGTGGGTTTGGGTCATCTATGTAGGTTCATATTTGGTTTTCAAATTAGGGAAAACTACACCAAATTGTGCATATTTTTTAATACATTCATGTAAAGTAATTGCACCAAAATGGAACATACTTTCTTTTTACCACTCATATATACAGTAGTGTAACAAAATGTAAGTTTGCTAGCAAAAATGAAAAGAGCATATCTGAAAGGAAGAAAAAACATGTTACATTTTGGTGCTATTAAAATATATGCTTCTATACTTTTTATCCATGTGAAAATTGATATTATAAATCTTTGTAGATTATATATCAATGAATAACCATAGGTGTATAGATTAAATAAGAAAAAAATGATTTCCACTTTTTTTTTTGCTGTGAATATTAGCTGACGAGAGGAATAAATTATGCTGTTATGCTGCAGTAGGAACTTTACTTGGAGCAATGACAGTGGCTTTGATAGGCCAAGAAACAGAAAGTGGATTTGTTAGAGGGGCTGCAATTGGAGCCATTTCGGGTGCGGTTTTCTCAATTGAAGTATTTGAATCTTCACTTGTTTTGTGGAAATCTGAAGAATCTGGTTTCGGATGTGTTCTTTACTTGGTAACCAATTTCAGTTTCATTCGTTATTGGCTATTCATTTTGTTTTCAAACGGAAAAAGTTCATGATATACTTCAGAAGTTCTTGTTTTTAGCACCAACAAAAAATATAATTAAGAACCGCTAATTAAACTATTTGATTTTGATTTTTCATATTGCAACTCACTTTCAGGACGCACATCCAAACACCCAAAAACTGATTGTTTTTCTTACACCAGATTGATGTCATTGTAAGCTTGTTAAGTGGAAGGCTTGTACGTGAACGGATCGGTCCTGCTATGCTGAGTGCAGTTCAAAGTCAGGTAAATTTCGCAAAATTCAACCAACCAAAGTTAGTTGATTGTTCTAATTTCTAAACTGCGCTAAGAAACAAAATTGTATAATATTTTGATTCATGTTGGACTTTATCTTTCTGCCATTACATTAGATGGGAGCTGTTGAAACGAGCTTTGATGAAGTCCATAATTTATTCGACATTGGTGGATCTAAAGGCTTGACTGAATATTCAGTTGGCAAGATACCTAAAATTGCTATTACTTGTAAATATGCACACATATAGCCACCTCTGTTAGTTGAGAGCATATGTAAATCTTTCTGCAATGCGGAGCTCCTCGAAGGGATGTCACTGTCAAGCTTAATTATATTATAGGACTACTGTACTTAAATCTGTATAGATAACACACACATGGATTTAGGAACAGAGTGCTCTATGAAGTTTCACACGTTTCACATGTCTGCTTATTGGTGCTTCTCATAATAAAGAACATATGAATTTCTCCACATTTACCATAAATTGCACATGCTTCCTTAGCTGGGCCTAGCGGATATGCATTTTATGATTTAAGCTAAACTATACAGGTCTATTCAGATTGTTGAGTAACACTCTCTTCACGTTATATAGCCCCATGCCACTATTTGGGTGTCTTTTAACGCATCTTATTAAAATAAGATATTTCTCTACTTCTTTATATTGCTCACAGAATTCTCTTTTATATTTACATGGCAGTTGTTTTGCGCATGATTAGCTTTGGGTATGACTACCACTGGTCAGATTATAATTCTTCTGTTGACCAAGAGGTATATTGCTGAAGACCCCTATAATATCTATTTCGGTCTTTGAGTGATGTCTCCATGCTTGCTAGCTGACTGTATTACCTTGTAACCTGGGATTAATTTTTAAAATCTGGTTTTTCTGGTGATTGTAGAAGCACATTCGGCACTGCACCACCTGTTCTTTAGGAAAAATATGTTATAGAATGTTACAGGTAAGTAGTTAATTGTTGCTAGGGTTAGTGGTTTATTTCGTCAATACTTATTTCAAAATACATTTTTTTCTTTTGCAGGAGAGAAGTGTGGGGATCGAAAAATTCTCGTATACTACATACCTATGTTATTTGCTATACGCACCTCTCTATATTACCGGACCCATTATAAGCTTCAACGCATTTGCCTCCCAGGTTTTTTGACCTTCTACTGTTCTTGATTAGCTTAGAAATTATGCTATGGCATATGGCATACAACCTTTAGGGAATCATATAATCTAGTTCATTATTATTTACGTATAGTTACCAAATTAAATTTGGGTTGAAATTCATCAAAATAATTTTGACAAGCATTAGTTATTACAGCAAAGTTAAGTTGGATCTGGAACAGCCATGAAGGCTTAAGTGGTTTCTTGTCGTTTGGCATTTTCATATTGTGGATTTGCCTGTTATAGCTGATCTAAAACAAGAGTTTCAGAACTGAGGATGAAGGCTTTGTTGGTGATCAGAAGGTGAAGGTGGAAGCCAAGGCTAAGGCAAAGAAGTTGTCGCCTTACTTCTCCCCGAAGACGGTAGTAAAACTAGATGTGGCTTGAGTCAATGATCGAAAGATGAAGACAAAGAAGACAGCGAAGGTAAAGGTGTCACCATACTTTCAAAATGGCAATGCTGGTAACGCAATAGCAAAACCAATTGCAGCTGTTAAACATGTACGATACATTTCATTTAGAGGTGTGGATTAATTAAACCTGTATACATATGAATGATGTAGTTTGCTTGTCTAGAACATCATATTATTGAAATGAATGATTGTTTCGGATTGCTTATATAGTTATATTGAAGCTACTGGATTGCTTATTGAATACACTAATGGGGGCTGTTTGGGATTGCTTAATGATGATAAGCAATCCCAAACAGCCTCAATTTATTTTTTTTCAAAAATAAGATAGAGACAGGTTTTTAAACCGGTCTCAAAAACCAAATGTAGACCCGTTTATAAACCGGTCTCGATTAATCATCAAACCGGTCTCAAAAACCAAATGTAGACCCGTTTATAAACCGGTCTCAATTTGATTTCACATGGAGAGCCCCCCTCATATAGACCTAAGGATAAACCGGTCTCGATTTGGCTGTGAACACGTCTCTAAAGTACTTTTTGTAGTAGTGTTATCTGATCTTTTACCTAAATCAAGTCCTATTAAGTATTAACTAATAATCATAGAATTGCTTGCACATTTTAAAAATAATAATGGGTAAGCTAATGGATCCTCACAACATGAATAGATTGGTATAAATATGTACACTTTGTATTTTGGGGTAATATGAATACATGATACAACCTCAAGATTTATAAGCCATACAAAAATATTGTAGCATATGGTTTATGTTGAGTTCATACAATACACAAATACTTTTTAATATGAATGAACTGGATGTTTGACGTTGATTGAGGTCTTGTAACATCCATGTCTCATTTCCGTGGTTGTATCCCTATTAGAACAGCAGAAATCCTCTTTGACCAATGTCCCGTAGTGGTATCCCTATTAGGGCATTAGGCTCTAAAGTTTCCTCTTTAACCTTAGGTAACAACCATTTGTGTTCAGTTTCACTGTGTAAAAAAAATGTAACATGAACATCTAATTCAAAATGTTGATAATCATTAAACATATAAACTGATAATAGAATAGCATACCCGAGGAACTTTTCAGCGGTTACTTGATTGTTATCAATTACATGGTGTTGAGTTTCCAGAATCTACATATAGGGTTGTGAGAGGATTATAATACACTTAGGATGTTACTCCTGTATAACGTGTATAAGATACTTTAAGTGAATATGATCAAGTATGCGGAATCTACTTAATCACACTTAGAAGAATATTAGCTTGAGTAATGGAATTGTAATGCTTTGTATTGGAACACTGAACACAGAATGTTAACCACAAACGATTCAGTATTATTAAGAATAATACGAGTGATCATAGCTATCACTAGGGTTACAAAACCTTGAATCTCTATGATTGATATATATCTAACCATATAACCTAGGATCTCCTTTTATAGACTAAGGAGTCCTTTACAAGATAAATATTAACCTTATAATTCTAACTAAATAAGATATACACAAAATCCTTTCCATACTAATCCTTATAAAAAACGTTTATCACACTGGCAGTACCTTCTTTGTACTAGCTGTACTAACTTAGCAGTTAGTACTGTTAGTTGTATCTTCAGAAGCCTTAACATATACACTAGCAGTTAGTACTGTTAGTGTATTTCCCTTAGCAGTACTAATCTCCATAACATTTAATTCCCAACAATCCTCCCCTAAACTTGTGATTTATCCCAAATCATCAAGTTTCTTCTGAATTAAATGAGGATTGTGAGGATCTTCCAAACACTACATATAAAGTCTCTTGATCTGAGCTTTCCTTAGTTCTTCAAGATTGAATATTTTTTGAACCAACTCATCTGCCATCTGTGAATCACCTTCAACTTCAAATGTTGAACATAACATAGCCAATAACTTTGCTGCTCTGAGAGGATATTCCTTTTCTACCAACATATAAATTTCTAATCCATCCTTGGTAGAAATTGTAACACCCCCAAAATCCGACTTTTCGAAAGCATTAATATCATGGGGTGCTACGAAAATGGAAATCATAACACAAGGTGGCGAAGAACCAATTACACATTTTATAAAATGTACTCATTTGCATAATTCAATATATATATAAAAAAAACATTGGGTTGCAAATTCATTTACATGTTACTGGTCCCTAAAAAACAAGTCTTAATTATTAATTCAAAACGCATTGGTCAGAGTATAAGTCTGCAGCCTTGCCAATCCTTGCCACAATTTGCACAAACCTAGACACCTGAGAAAAACCTGCTAAAAGTCAGCAAAAAGCTGGTGAGTTCATAGGTTTCAGTTAAAACAAATATAACATCTTTGGACCAAAAGTTTTTATTTAAGTAATGAAATGTCACATATATGTTTTATTACGCTAGCACTAAGTTCATGCAACCGAAGCTTTAACAGGTCTGCATGCTCTAGAAGCATGTAAATCATAAAAGCCCTGGCAAGTGTTTATCCCAGACACTTGTACATTGAGATGGTATACGCTCGTTTGCCTATCCGGTCAAACCGAACGGGGATGTTACTCCCAATGGATCTATCTAAAGCAATCGCGCTTCCCAAAGGGAACTAACGGCTCATGAAAATGGGCATGATAGTGGGTTCTAGGGCTTAGGCTAATTACGCAATAGTTTTGAAAAAAAGTAATAATATTATGGTCCATAAAAGATTTTTGCATGTTTCTCACCCTATATTGGTAAAACAAGTATAAGTAAAAATAGGGCTATAAACTCACCTTAACAATGGATGCAGTGAATGCAAGGACGTATGGCACCAACACGCGACCTAGACTAAATAATCATGTCTCAGTTTCAAGTATTTAAATTAAGTTCTTTCAGAATTTTAAATTTCATTATTTTAGAGTGCTTATGTTGTTTTTGTTGCTTGTGTGGCAGTAAGGGAGGTTACGGAGGGTTTTCCTTGAAACTGGTAAGGTTTGGCTCTATGGATAACTTATGTGTATAGAACGAGCAATTTGGGGATGTTGGACCATCTAAAGCCTAAATGGATTCAGTCGGGACGTAATATATATATATATATATATATATATATATATATATATATATATATATAATATATATATATATATATATATACACATTATAGTTGTGACATTTGTTCGTCATGTTCGATTATGTTAATTTTTGAAGTAAGGCCTAATGTACGTGATGTTTGCTACCTACTAGTTACATGATTTGATAAAATTTAATATGCCGCGAGTTCTAGTGAACTTGGTTAATTAAAATTTTAGCGAAGTTTGCTTGGTTACTTATAATCTATTTTGACTCATTTTTACACCTTATTAGTTTAGAACTAAATATGCCGTCAAATTTGTCTAAGTACAGTTCAGGTTTGATATACCATCCCTAGTTTCTTTATAAGCGACGTTTATATTTACTTTGTTTTTATATAATAAATGTAAATGTCAATTCATATATATCCTCCAATGTGAGTTATAGCCGAGACTTAACGTGAAATTTGTTTGTCATTTATTCCACTTGTTTTTCACATTTTTTAACTACTTTAGAGTTTGTATAATTTTCTATTATTCATTGCCGATTTTATGTTCTACAATTTATGATTTTGCGAGATTATAACGTTAAGTATAATCTAAATGATCTTATGATGGTTGCCTAGTTTTTAAGTCATTTCTACAAGTTTTTATATACCTATTTGCTAGTTAAATGTGAAGGATGATTGTATATTTGGTTATGCACGTTTTATGTGTATATATTGGTTTTTACCATAATTGTTTTCGTGGACGGCTATGTAAATTTTAACTTGACGACAACAAATCTTATATGTGTTGATCATATCTTTGTATATTTATCACTAATTGGGCTGCGGCCCACTGAAATTGAGGAGGGGGATTAAAGTTGCTAATGGACTAGGCTTCACTAATTGTTACGAGTTCTGGTGGGCCAAGGCCATTCGACACAAGCCCATCTCATGGATGAAAAATAAAGGGCTTCGTTGGGATTGTGTTCAACTCCTAGTTGGGCTTCCCTTTTTGGGCTCTTTTCGTAGGGGTCTGGCCTGGTACAGCCACTTTAACTCACAATTTCTTTAATTCCTTCCAAGTCTGTAAAGGCTTGTTTTGCTGGGAATAATTTGACTCCCTATTAGGCATCACAATGGTGTTGAGGTAACCATGTCTTGATTGGAGTTTTTGGTGGAGTACCACTCGACACTACTTCTAAGGACTTTGATTTAGCCTAGGCATCATTGTCGAGTCAAGACTAGCTTGTGTGAAGCCTAAAGTCTAAGACCAAGAGGGGTATTAGTTTCCTACTGTCGAAGCCTAATATTTCCCGTAAAACATTAGTTCTTCACTCATGTTTTATTAAACGATGGTAGGTTTGTCTTGGGTGCAAGAAGCTCTTACCCAACTTGAGTCTAAATCTTGGGTCAAAACGTGTTCTTCTAGGTTCGAATCACGGTTGTTTTTCCAACCCATTGTCTTATTGTTTTGGGTGTTCTACTGATGCAACTCTTGGGGTGGTTTGTGAAGCTATATTACTTGCTCAAAAAGGAGGTCTGACCCAAGGCTGGCTCACCTACATGGTGGCTGCCTGTGGGTGTCAAATCCGCCACACAATGTGGTCAGAACTTCCCCTGTGTAGGTTAGTTTTCCCACCTAAGACCACCACCCAAACACCTCGTTTGGGTGGTCTTATTCGGCCAATGTTAAGCAAGCCTATAGTAGAGATAGTATTACCAAACCGAGAGGGTGAGTCCATTCGAGTAGCTCTAGCACTTAAATTTTCTCATCCATAATCCCAGACTTAGCTGCTACTCTAATTCATAAATACTAGGGAGTCATTTGGCTTGAACCGTGACTATAGCCACAATGATCAACAAGTTATTAACCAAACATCGGGTTCTAACATTCTAACATCCTGAGCCACATGCATCAACAAGCACAAGCAACACTTAAAAATCTTTGACTGTAACAGTAATTTTTCTTTTGGACAATAATTAATAATCGAATAAAAACATTAACAACTAATTCATCTTTCATTTTAAACTCTAACGAGAACAACCTAAATTTTTACCTATTTGATCAAAAATTTAGTTAAAACAATCTAAGATAAACGGAAATGGGAAAGATACAAATTCAGTTCTTACAATAACTTTGAGGACACGATGAATTCAAATGAACCTCCAAATCCGAAACCCAACTGCTCCAAACCGATCCACAATCACCACAAACTCCTTGTTCTTCTTGGTGTGATTTTCAGAACCTTTATGTGAAGTTTGTTGAGGTGTGGTTTGACATCTTTTGGAGTATGGGTTTAAAAAGATAGATATGGAAAATGACTCCATAATCGCTTTCGGATCTGGGAGAAATGGGATTTCTAATTGTGTGTTCTTTCTATCTCTATTGTAGTCTCCTAGGTTTGACTTGGGTGTATTTCTAGATCCGTGAAGACGGTAGGTTTTTCTAGGTCAAAAGGAAAGCGGTCGACAGTGATGAGGGATAGTAATGGTTCGTCTGGGTTTTGGGGATGAAGGGTAGGCGGACAAAAATGATGCAGGTTGTTGGGGTAAGTGTGAGTGGAGTATATTTTTATTTTAAGTAGAGATTTAGAGGTTTTTATGTTTAGTATAGAGTTGTATTGAATTTACAGGTAGGTAATATTACTCTCGTGTCTCGCTGTGCTGAGTTAACTCGGGTCCTTCCCAGAACTGTCCTAATTATGAGACAATAGATTTTTAGGGATATTTAGGTAATACCTGAGTGTATCGTTGAGTTTTATAAACTCACAATAATTTTCTGAGTTTTAAATTTATTGTTGTTTAGATAAGGGTACGCGTGTGGTGTCTTTCTGAGTATAACTGGGATAACCTCCCGTTTTTACTATAATTCAGTGGGTAAAATGCGAGATGTGATAATTTCATGGTTCTGGGTGAGATTCCCGGGTGACAAAATGTGCAGGTCTGTTTTTCCGTGTTAATCATATAATGTCTAATATGGTGATTCAGTCAAAATAATAGGACTGTCATGAATTAAATATTAGGAAAAATTTACCATTTGTCACATCCTCCCCGTCTTAGGAACGAAAACCGTCCTCGGTTTTCACTTAGAAATACCTGACGGGTTTGGGGTTTGAAGGTTCTAGTGCCTCTGGGTCTACTTTTCACATCTCTATTGTGAATTTAAGGCTTGGTGAGTGACGGTTGATCCTCTATGGTCGGGATATGTGTTGAAAGTTCTAGGGTGCAAGAGTCTCACACAATGACTATTCCCAGCAAGGCATGATCCTCCCTAAACTGAACATAGGTGATCAGGCTATGCTTAGTTGAGGACTGATGATGCGATGCCGGGTTTAGTTATCATGATATTTGATTTCTATTGGTTTGGAATCACAACAAGTCATCACGGGTGTACAAATAAATGATCAGGTCTCAAAAGTGATGAAGATAGGAAAAGAGGCATCATAATATCTTAATCCCAAAAGTCAAAGAAATTCACCACAGAGAGGTTTGTCAAAATAACATTACAACATGTCTTTTAAGAGGTACAATTATTCGAGGAATTACGACCTAAGGAAACCTAAAGGTGAATGTTATCATGCGAAGAAGGAGTTCCAAGTTGCCTGTCCACCCATCATGCCATTTGGGTCCTGGATGACTCTCTCATTTCCACTTCTCAGCCTAGGGCAAGCCGTCCTATAGTGTCCAATCATTCCACACCCAGGGCAGACTGCGGTGGTGAGCTTGGAGTCAATTTCATGAGCAAAAGCCTCGCAGTTCTTGGTTCGATGGTCGACTCCTTCGCAATTTCCACACCGCATGGGACAAGGTCCTCGATGATGGAACGGGCACACATTACACTTAGGTAGGTTTCCATCATATCCTCTGTTCATGCTGGTGCCTGCAGCAGGGGTAGTGGCCATTCTTGATCGCTTGTCAGGACCAATATTTCCTTGACCCTTGGAGTGATCTTCCCATTTTCTCTTGTGCTTAGCCGCTCTCTTGGCATTTGTCCTAGACGTTGATCCTATCGGCTGGTGAGCCACATTTTTGGGTCTTAGGGGCTTAGTGGTTTTAGAGGTGGTATCAGTTTCCCCTGGAACGGGGGAAAACTTCCTAAATACCTTTCCCTTAGAAGAACTTCTATCCGGGTCATCTCGGGGCTCATTGGTGTTTTCCCTTGTCGGCGTGCGGCAACACTGTCACTTCGCACTTTTGGATTCCATGACTTTTCCTCCATTCTCTTGATTTCAATGTAGGTGCAGTACTTCCTACGTACCATTTCCTTAAAACTTTCTCATGGCATTGCATAGGAAGCATCAACGCCTGTGGTCTTTAGATGGTCATTCCACCAGGTCTGGGCATCATCAGTGAAAGTGAGTGAAGCATATTTTACCCTATCTTCCTTTGCACAACCACATGCTTGGAACATGGCTTCCAGCCGTTCCATCCATCTTATCACAACAATGGTTCCTTCAGTTTCATTAAGATTTCTAGACATGGCCTTTCGAAACTCCTGATAAGTGCCAATGTGGTTGCTGTCATCCTTAGGTTTGGAGCTTCTGATCTCAGTGATCATGTTGTTGGCCTTTCCTGTGGCTAGATGATTAACTAACACGTCTAGCATGGCTGGGTTTATGATAAACAGGCTTGCTCCATTTTCAGCTGGGAAAGTGGCAGCAATAGGCTTGTCATGAATGCCATTGGCTGTCCTTCCTATAGGATTCATCTATACCATAAAAAGTTGAAAACGAGTGAGATCTTAAACGGAGGTCGTATGTGTTTTACAATTGCTAAAGCACATTTTAGGATGGGCAGATTTCTAAGGAAAACTATTAGGGAAGAAGGTAATGATATCCGTATTCTTACTAATATCCTAGAGTACACTTTGGATGTCTAGTTGGGTAAAACTAGAAATCTGGTAACAAGCGAAACTTATTGACTTAAATATATGTCCTACTGCAAGTCTTATTCGAGAGGCGTCTTGTTCTAGACGGTCTAGTCAATGGTCCGAGGTAAATATATCGGTCTGAGGTATATTTTCCAGTGAGAATTTTGTAGGAGAATTCCTTTGATATCTTAAGGTTCTTAAATGATTTTTTTTTTATTATTATTAATTTTGGCTTAGGATTTAAATCTCATAGTAACGTAGCAGTCTTACAGTCTGGACTCCTAAGGTGTCCCTGATGTCTTAAGGGCTAGGGATAACAAGTCGTATTTAGTTGAACTATACCAAAGCGTGTCATGCCGATACCTATAGTCTGGGCGATGGCGTTTGACTAATTTTTCCGAGGTTTGTTTCTGGTGCTCAACAACGCGTTGCCAGAATTCCTTGTCCAAGTTTAGTTTGTAGTCCTAAGGGTTTAGTGAACAAGATAGACAATTTACATCCTACGATAAGGGTTCGGGTCATTTTGTGAGGCTTTAGGTTTTCTATTAGGTCACTAGTTAATCCTAGTAAGTCTCGGGTTCTTAAGGATTTTATGGTTTACTTATTGTTCATTCGTGCCAAGGGGGTCCTTTATTTGTTGCCAGAAATTTATAAGCCTTACGGACGGATCTTTCCTTTTCCTCCCCTGGGAGTTTATGCTAGAGCCTTGTGACGTCCAGGGTATAATGAGGATATGGCCAAAAATTTTAAGTTTTGTGGGTAACGCTCGTAGTCCTAAATTTTCTTCTTGAAAGGATGGTGTTGACTACCTCTAGTAGTCAATCTGTCGGCTTAGCGGGATATAAATTATCTGATGCATAGGGTTTTATCTTGGTAGAACCATGTTGATTGCTACTAGCGAATCGACCAGTCAGTTCGTTCAAGTGTGCAGGGTATCGTACGGAAGAAAGGTTTAGGGGTCTAAATATAATCTTCGTGGTCCTTTAACACTTTCGCTTATGGAGTTAATATGTGTTCTTGTCGCCTACGGGGTTACAATATGCCTAATAACTATCTATTCTTAAGGTTTGGTCAGATTGATGCTGAAAGGGGGGTCAGGGTTTGGGAAGAGACAGTTTGGGATGTTAATCGACGATGATCGAGAATTGTGGGTTTTCTATTAAACTAAGTCGTAATGGGGAAAAGGTAAACTTCCTATGATATCTAAGTTGAATTTGTCTTCGTTGTTACTAATATGGTTACCTAATTCTCATATTTCCAACCTATGTAATCCTTTGGGTTTCTCGAGATGAGGGTAGATGGTTTTCCTTGCGGCAAGAATTTGGGGTCATTGTCTCTTATATATTATTTGGACTAGGAGTTAGGCTGGGTGGAAGGGGTGTTGAGTTTAGTTGACAGGGATATATTTTCTGGTGAGGGTGGTAATGGGAAGTATTTTTTGAGGAATTTTATGGGGCGTCTAAAATATAGTTTGTTATCTGGGAGGGAGTAGTAGGGAGATTTGGAGTGAGGTAAATTGGGTAAATTTGTAATGAAACGATTGTTGATCTTTAAGTAGGGTCATAAACGATTGGTGAATTTAGTAGTTGTGTGAATGTTGTGGTTCTGGGGATTTTGCGGCTAAAAGGAATGAACAAGGCATTTTACAGGTTATTAGTGAAATATCGTATAAGGTTGCCATTTGTCCAAGGATAATTGGGGGATTTTTGGGAAGGTGAGGTAAAGTTATAATATCACGGTAGTTTATGAAAGGAAATTGATAACATCAATAGTGGAAATATATAACGAAATGAACTTGTTATAGATTAAGAGTTGATTACAAGGTTTGAAAATTACAAGTTCACCAATAAGGTCCTACACTAACCGAGAACTACTCAGTTAAATAAATTACTACTAATCCTAACTAAGACTGGCTCCTGGTCCTATCCATCTGTCGGAACCTAAAAGCGTACTCCCCAAGCTATGCCTCGACTTCCACAAGGCGAGTCCTTAATGCCAAGTTTTCATCACGGTGTGCCTGATCCACTCTCTACAATGCTGCAACCTAAGCCTCAAGGATCAGCATTCTCCCGTGCATCATCTGAGCTACTTCTTGAGCTACTACCTGTGTCTGCTCAAATCTACCTGATCTGTCTCCTAAGTCAAGGATGTCTCGGTTGTTGGAGTGTGTCCTAGAATAGAGTCGACTGAAATCCCTATCATACTGCTCGAAACGAGCTGGATGCATCTCATCAAATAAGTCAGAGTGGAGACCTAGTATGTCAGTCTGCAAGTCTAGCTGAGTCTGAATCTGTGAGAGGGTATCCGTCTATGTAACTGCTGGTGATGCCACTGGGAGTGAGGGATGTGATATCTCTGTGCCATTCTCTATCGCATTATGAGCTCTCCTTGTGCCTTCTGCAGTCTCAAAGGTAATAGGCACATCCTATAATACTATGCTGATTCGGGGCACAACTGCTCTCTGTCCCATCCCCGAATCTGAATTAACATCATCCCCTGTACCCTCTGCAGGAGCACTCTCATCTAAAGTCTGTCCTACACCCTCTACTGAATATGAGTCAATGCTTCTCCTGAGTCTTTGACGTGGGGGTGAGTGGGTGGGTGAGTGTGGTGGTGAGGTAGGTGGTGGTGACGCTGGGGTAGTAGGGGCGTCTATTTATGAGCGTAAGGACCTATAACGGGATGGAGATACTAGAACGATATGAGTAGGGTTTTGGGTACTCTCTGTAGTGTGAGGTGATAGTCTAGTAGATGGGCGTATGATTATGCGTGTAGCACGGCGAGGGATAGTAGGAGTAATCTGGGTAGCTGCTGTGGTATGAGTATGTGATGGTGGTGTAGGCTCAATGGTGTTAGGGTTTGGTGTATGATGATTTTGAGGCATCTGTATGCTGGAATCATTTGAGCCTGGCGAAGTATGAGTGATGTTGTGGGAAGGCATAATCTGTGGCAAAATGGTATGGGTGTGTAAGTATCTCAAAATAATAACTAGTGTGGGTCAAGTGTATATGGATATATATATATATATATATATATATATATATATATATATATATATATATATATATATATATATATATATATATATATATATATATATATATTATATATTTATTTATATACTTATAGTACACTTAGTATGTCACAAATTATAACATGCAGTCAAGTCAAATAATTCTCAAGCAACGTGGCAAGCAAGGCAAGCGGCGGTCATAGGGAATTGTTTTTGAAAAAGTGGTTATAATTTAGGGTTTATATGTACCTAGTTCTCTATAACCTAGGCTCTGATGCCAATCTGTAACACCCCCAAAATCCGACTTTGCGGAAGCATTAATATCATGGGGTGCTACGGAAATGGGAATCATAACACAAGGTGGCGAAGAACCAATTACACATTTTATAAAACGTACTCATTTGCATAATTCGATTTATAAAAAAAATCATTAGGTTGCAAATTCATTTACAAGTTACTGGTCCCTCAAAAACAAGTCTTAATTATTAATTCAAACCGCATTGCTCAGAGTATAAGTCTGCCGCCTTGCCAATACTTGCCACATTTTGCACAAACCTAGATACCTGAGAAATACATGCTAAAAGTCAGCAAAAAGCTAGTGAGTTCATAGGTTTCAATTAAAACAAATATAACATCTTTGGACCAAAAGTTTTTATTTAAGTAATGAAATGTCATATATATGTTTTATTACTCTAGCACTATGTTCATGCAACCGAAGCTTTAACAGGTCTGCATGCTCTAGAAGCAAGTAAATCATAAAAGCCCTGGCAAGTGTTTATCCCAGACACTTGTACATTGAGATGGTATACGCTCGTTTGCCTATCCGGTCAAACCGAACGGGGACGTTACTCCCAATAGATCTATCTAAAGCAATCGCGCTTCCCAAAGGGAACTAACGGCTCATGAAAATGGGCATGATAGTGGGTACTAGGACTTAGGCTAACTACGCAATAGTTTTGAGAAAAAGTAATAATATTATGATCCATAAAAGATTTTTGCATGTTTCTCACCCCATATTGGTGGGGCTATAAACTCACCTTAACAATGGATGCAGTGAATGCAAGGACGTATGGAACCAACACGCGACCTAGATTAAATAATCATGTCTCAGTTTCAAGTATTTAAATTAAGTTCTTTCAGAATTTTAAATTTCAGTATTTCAGAGTGCTTATGTTGTTGTTGTTGCTTGTGTGGCAGTAAGGGAGGTTACGGAGGGTTTTCCTAGAAACTGGTAAGGTTTGGCTCTATGGATAACTTATGTGTATAGAATGAGTAATTTGGGGATGTTGGACCATCTAAAGCCTAAATGGATTCTATCGGGAAGTAATATATATATACATTATAGTTGTGAAATTTGTTCGTCATGTTCGATTATGTTGATTTTTGAAGTAAGGCCTAATGTACGTGACGTTTGCTACCTACTAGTTACATGATTTGAGAAAATTTAATATGCCGCGAGTTCTAGTGAACTTGGTTAATTAAAATTTTAGCGAAGTTTGCATGGTTACTTATAATCTATTATGAATCATTTTTACACCTTATTAGTTTAGAACTAAATATGCCGTCAAATTTTTCTAAGTACAGTTCAGGTTTGATATACCATACCTAGTTTCTTTATTAGCGACGTTTATATTTACTTTGTTTTTATATAATAAATGTAAATGTCAATACATATATATCCTCCAACATGAGTTATAGCCGAGACTTAACGTGAAATTTGTTTGTCATTTATTCCACTTGTTTTTCACATTTTTTAACTACTCTAGAGTTTGTATAAGATTCTATTACTCATTGCCGATTTCATGTTCTACTATTTATGACTTTGAGAGATAATAACGTTAAGTATAATCTAAATGATCTTATGATGGTCGCCGAGTTTTTAAGTCATTTCTACAAGTTTTTATATACCTATTTGCTAGTTAAATGTGAAGGATGATTGTACATTCGGTTATGCACGTTTTATGTGTATATATTGACGACAACAAATCTTATATGTGTTGATCATATCTTTGTATATTTATCACTAATTGGGCTGTGCCCACTGAAATTGAGGAGGGGGATAAAAGTTGCTAATGGACTAGGCTTCACTAATTGTTACGAGTTCTGGTGGGCCAAGGCCATTCGACACAGGCCCATCTCATGGATTAAAAATAAAGGGCTTCGTTGGGCTTGTGTTCAACTCCTAGTTGGGCTTCCTTTTTTGGGCTCTTTTCGTAGGGGTCTTGCCTGGTACAACCACTTCACCTCACAATTTCTTTAATTCCTTCCATGTCTGTGAAGGCCTGTGTTACTGGGAATACTTTGACCCCCTATTCGGCATCACAATGGTGTTGAGATAACCATGTCTTGATGGGAGTTTTTGGTGGAGTACCACTCGACTATACTTCTAAGGACTTTGATTTAGCCTAGGCATCATTGTCGAGTCATGACTAGCGTGTGTGAAGCCTAAAGACTAAGACCAAGAGGGGTACTAATTTCCTACTGTCGAAGCCTAATATTTCCCGTAAAACATGAGTTCTTCACTTATGTTTTATTAAACCTTGGTGGATTTGTCTTGGGTGCAAGAAGCTCTTTCCCAACTTGAGTCTAAAGCTTGGGTCAAAACATGTTCTTCTAGGTTTGAATCACGGTTGTTTTTCCAACCCATTGTCTTATTGTTTTGGGTGTTCTACTGATGCAACTCTTGGGGTGGTTTGTGAAGCAATATTACTTGGTAAAAAATGAGGTCTGACGCGAGGCTGGCTAACCAACATGGTGGCTTCCTGTGGGTGTCAAATCCGCCACACAATGTGGTCAGAACATCCCCTTTGCAGGGTAGTTTTCCAGCCTAAGACCACCACCCAAACACCTCATTTGGGTGGTCTTATTCGACCAATGTTAAGCAAGCCTATAGTAGAGATTGTATCACCAAACCGAGAGGGTGAGTCCATTCAGGTAGCTCTAGCACTTAAATTTTCTCATCCATAATCCCAAACCTAGCTGCTACTCTAATTCATAAATACTAGGGAGTCATTTAGCTTGATCCGTGACTATAGCAACAATGATCAACAAGTCATTAACCTAACATCGGGTTTTAACATTCTAACATCCTGAGCCACATGAATCAACAACCACAAGCAACACTTAAAAATCTTTGACTGTAACAGTAATTTTTCTTTTGGACAATAATTAATAATCGAATAGAAACATTAACGACTAATTCATCTTTCATTTTAAACTATAACGAGAACAACCTAAAATTTTACCTATTCGATCTAAAATTTAGTTAAATCAATCTAAGATAAAGAGAAATGGGAAAGATACATATTAAGTTCTTACAATAACTTCGAGGAAACGATGAATTCAAATGAACCTCCAAATCCAAAACCCAACTGCTCCAAACCGATCCACAATCACCACAAACTCCTTGTTCTTCTTGGTGTGATTTTCAGAACACTTATGTGAAATTTGTTGAGGTGTGGTTCAACATCTTTTGGAGTATGGGTTTAAAAAGATAGATATGGAAAATGACTCCATAATCGCTTTCGGATCTGGGAGAAATGGGATTTCCAATTGTGTGTTCTTTCTATCTCTATTGTAGACTCCTAGGTTTGACTTGGGTGTATTTCTAGATCCGTAAAGATGGAGGGTTTTTCTAGATCAAAAGGAAAGGGGTCGACAGTGATGTAGGATCGTGCACCTTGATAGATCTTATGAGCTTGGTAGAATTTGTAGAAAACTTATGTAAACACAAGCAAACTACTTTGAGAATCTCTGAAGAATAAACTTGTGCTTATGCGGAAACTAAACACAACAGTTAAAAAGAACGAATAACTAATAAACGGTTGATCCTCTATGGATCTTTTATTCACTAATGATAATGTTTTTCAATTCATAAAAGTCGTACATAAACCCTAGCTGCATGTTTCTTTTATAGACTAAGAAACCCTAATACAGCTCATAACAAAACCGTGTAAAGAGATATACACAAATCTCTTCATAGAATAAATCTAACAAACATACTAAAAATACGCTATGACCAGCAGCAATGAACACTGCCAGCAGAAACGAATCAAAGCTACCAGCAGGAACCATGACCAGCAGCAACTAATACTACCAGCAGGAACCGCTTTATATTAACAGCAGCAATGAACTATTACATAAATTATAAAATTCCTAACAATCCTCCCCTAAACTGGAATTTGACTAGGTTAATTTCCATTTTCTTGATAGATCTTCGAAGTCCAGAGGTAGAGAATTGAACTCGATCTGCAGCATCAATAATAAAGTAACCCGCAACAACCAGACTATAACCAGCAGCAACAAGTAACCTTTAGCTTTAAGTCCAAGTATCCAGCAGCAACAGAGGAGAACCAGCAACAGCAACCATGACTATTTGTACATCATAACTTTTAAGTTTCATACTATTCTCATCACATCCAGGTATGTTAACTCCTGTGAGAGGTAAATCATGGAAAATTAATGGCTTTGATGTCTCTTTACCAATAGCCATCACTACTGGAGTAGCCAATGTTTAGGTGTGTAAGACCATGGTACATTGATAACCATATGATTTTTAGTAAATCATCAACTGTAAATGGATTTGATTTGTCTTTACCTGTAGCCGTTTGCTCAGGACTAGCCAATTCTTAGGTTGAAGATAACCTTTGGTGAATTGAATACCAAATATGGTTTTCCACTGCCTTTACCACAAGCCATATACTTGTGGGCTAGCCAATTCTTTGGAACACAAAAGGATAAAATCCATGGTGAATTGAAAACCATTCAACTCTTAGTAATGAAACATCGGTGAGTTGAGAACCCTATAGTTTTGAGCAAACTATTACAGCTATCAACGGATTTGATTATCACACCAGAGCCGTACCCTCATGGTGAGTCAACTATTTCTTATCTGTTAGACATGGTGAGTTGATTACCATTTGTTGTGTGGTTAAAAACCACACTGTACCTGCAAATGGTTAGTATACAAGCTAATTTTTTTTTTTTTTATTTTTTTTTTTTTTTTTTTTTTTTTTTTTTTTTTTTTTATCTAAAACTTAAAATAAAATAAAATAAACATAAAAGAAAATAAAGCAGAAACAAGAAAACCAAAGAAAATGAAAAATATACAACAATAAACCTCCCCTTAGACTTATACCTCCCCTCAATCTCAGC